>JAOVVB010000010.1:20340061-20351482 GCA_028570985.1 Heterobranchus longifilis | reverse complement strand
CATAGCGCTTTCGCGCAGCATCTCGTTCCCGCTTTTTCAGGGAACAGGGTTACAGCAAAGTAACCCGAGACGTTTTCTTCTGTACCTCCATGTCACCATAAAAAGTTACAACTCTTGTAGATTATTAGGAATAACAGCCTGAAATTGTTTCCTTTCGCAACTTTCCTCAGGTTTTATCTTAACTGGTACAGAGAATCTCAAATGCGGAATAATGTATATTCAAGCAAACCATGCACAGTCCACTGTTATTATTAAAATGCTAATTAAAGCAGTTGCATGTGATAAGGTTTTTTGATGCATATTTAAAGTATAGGGCAGCCAAAAATCATTTCATGACTCTTCATGGAGTCCTTACAGTTTGTGAACATTGAATGGTGAACAATGCCTGGTGACTCAACTCTTCACTTTTGCTATTTTGTGCTGGTGGAACAAACCGCCCAACTGCCCCCAACCCTTCCACCAGCATATTTCAGATCCTTGCTGCTTCTATCCTTGTCAGATAAATGCTTGGATTGTTTACTGCTTCATTTGTTAGTCACTTTGGATAAAATTGCCTGCCAGAAGAATAAATGTAGATGTAATTGTAGGAGGGTACAGCACATCCTCATCTACACGGAAGAGAACCGAGGCTGTCAAGAGAGAGGCAGGGATGGTGGTTCTGTTGTACTTTTGCCAGCTTGGTAATTGGATATTTTAATGAGATGCCATATTTCTGCCTTGTGTGGGTGTTTGATAAAGCTGAACTCATAATTAATCTTTGTAGCTTCATTAACTCAACTGACAACAGCAAGCCATTATAGACCGCCATATATATATATATATTCTCCACAACCTCTCTCTCTCTCTCTCTCTCTCTCTCTCTCTCTCTCTTTCTGTCACCGCATGCAGCCTGCAAACCTTTCTGCAATAATGCCATTTTTAGCACGACATCTGATTCTGATTAATTTACTTATATAATCTTTACTGTCCTTGTATAATTTCTCAGACAATAAAATACCATTCCCATCTCTAGATGACATTTTTAAACCTATTTTTGAGTTGTTGTTGTTGTTCTAAGGACCTTTTTACAAATCCCCTCTCCAAATTTTAAATCTAAATACCCCAGTGATTTTGTTTATTCTATAGACATACAGTACATATTTTAGTTTCTATGGAGTTGTTTCTAATAAAAATTAATTGAAAACATTTTCTCCATTTGGAAAATAAGCAATAACACAACACACACTAATCGGCTTTAGTTTCAATTCCAAGATGAAAGAATTAAAAAATGTTTTCTGGATGTTTGGACATGCTGTATTTTAAAAAGTATAAAATGGAGGGAGGAGTCACAGTGGCTTAGTGTTTGGCGGTGTCACCTCACACCTCCAGGTAGGGGATTTGGGGGGTTTCCTCTAAAAGACATGTGTAGGGTAAGTGGTGTTTCCAAATTGCCTGTAGTGTATGATTGTGTGTGTGTGCTTGTGCCATGTCATGGGTTGGCACCCTCATCCAGGTGTACCCCTTCTTGTGCCCTAAGTTCCATTAGATAGGCTCTACACCCCCATAACACTACACAGGATAAGCAGTATGGACAATGGATTGATGGATGAATAAAATGGAGAATGCCACCAGTATTCATGTGTATTCTAGCTCTGTAGATTTTTTCTTTCTGAAAAATTATGCACATTTTCTAGATTTTGTACTTTGGTATGACTTGACTTGTACACCAATTAGCCATAAAATTTAAACGTACATAAAATTATCCCAATATTTTGTAGGCAACTGGGGTAGATCTGGAGCCTTGATAAAGAGTCCACAAGACCTCTAGGGGTGTACTGTGGTATCTGGCACAAGGACATTATCAGCAGATCCTTTGGGTGTTGTGGGTTGTAGGGTGGGGCCTCGGTGTATCTGACTTGTTTTTCCTGGGGAATCCCATGGTTGCTCAATTGGATTGGAATCTGGGGAGGTTGGAAGCCTGGTCTGCAGCCTTGGGCTCATTGCCTGCTGGGCCAGAAGGGTTGCCCTTTGGTCCCCGCAGGGATGGATGAGCCTTGGGTGATCCCGTCACCAGTTAACTGATATATAATTGATATAATTGATCATCATTGTGTCACGCCGTTCGCCTGTGATGGGCGTGCACCCAAATCTATTATCCGAAGAGGAGGAGGACTGCGTTAAGGCCCAATCCCAGACGTCAGCGAGGACTTCCACCCGAGGCCATGTCCAGAGAGAGCTGGGAGGGGCCAGGCCAGCCATCGACAGCGGGAGAAGAACCGTTTAGGGAGCATGCAGGAGCGCTGCCTCCGCGTGCTCCATTCTGCCACTCCCCCACTGCCACCTTTTGCCAGCTGTGTGCCCGCATGCCAGCTAGGCACTGCTCCCAGACCTGCACGTGCACATTCCTTCCTTCCCCTTTCTTTCCGTCCTCCCTCCTTTAACCCTTTCCTTCCCAATTTTACCTAAATAAATTACCATTTTTCCCGTAAAACCTTGCCTCGTGTCCGTGCTTTATGGTGCCGCCCGTGCAAAAAGGGTTGAACCCTTTACAATTGTTAATGTGTGAATGTAATGTGATTATATGGTGTTGATGTTATGGCTGATTGCTGTATACTTAAGCTTAGCCCTCACTTCTTAAATTCTAAAAACATGCTTATCTACGCTTCACACAGTATACAGTATACCTGAAACAGCTCCTTTGTTTATATTGTTATAGTTATACAGTATGACATCATATACTATATGATGAATAATTACAGTATATGTTCTATCGTAGCCCAGAAAGTGCCATTTGTTTTAAAACTGATGTTATATGCTCCTGTTTTTGTTTAGGTATGGAGATTTTTTTTATTTATATTTAGAATAGGAAAGTCTTTTTTTTTCTTTAATAAATCTGTTAGTTTTATTTCTTATTGTGCTCATACTCACCCTGATACCAACTCTTACGCAGCATCTCTTTCTATCTATTTTCAATGCATGAAAATGATAAATCTGTTGTCTGGTTGCTGTGATTTATGGTCCGACCCTGACACAATGAGTTCAATATTACCCTGTCTTTTAAGAGATGAACACAGTATTTGCTTTGGCTGTAGTGTGAATGGAATGATTTTTTTTTTACTCATTGAGTTTTCTGTGCATGCTTATAGAGATTCAGTGGTTCATTACATTACATTACATTGCAGAGCATACAAGAAGCAGAGGACTTAGTATTAAACCTTGTGGACTGCCAGCAGTCTGTTACTGTAAGTAGCAGGAGTTAATTCCCTCTGTGATATGATATCTGATATGACTGTGCCTTCTGGTTAGCTTTACCAGTCTGGACCACTAACTCTAAAGCTTGAGAGTTTTCCTAGCGCATACCTTCCCTGACAGCTAAAACATGGCTTTAAGACACCGTCTGGGCTTACTTGAATTACAGACCTCAGATTAGGTTCATTGCTTTCTTTTTTTTTCCCGATTTTCTCCCTAATTTAGTCAGGTCCAATTCCTCCCCGTCACTAGGGGGCTCCCACATTTAAGGCTATTATTACCACTCAGTTGGGAGGGCCAAAGACTATCACGTGTTTTCTCCGAACCACGTGACGCCAGCCAACCGCATCTTTTCAAACTGCTTGCTCACGCACCGTTGGGGGCGGCGTAACACACTCGAAGGACAGCGCTATCCGCTCTTCCTGCTTGCGTGAGCTCACAGACGCCCCTGATTGGCTGTAGAGCCGTGATTAATGTGGGAGCACGAAGTACCTCTCATCCCTCCCCTCTGAGAGAGCTCGGCCAATCAGCTCTCTCTAGACCTCCAGCTACGAGAGGTTACAGCATCACCCGGGAATCGAACCAGAGCTGATCAGTCACCACAACAATTCCAACGAATGCTGTTCATCTTCAGAAGATCCCAGCCACTCTTCTATTATCGCCAGTCTTCTATTACTCGACTATTTCAGCTATTCTCAACACTACTCTCTAGAAGCTCGAAGACCTTCTCTAGAAGCTTTCCCAACTTCTAAGATCTATTCCTCTCACACTGCAAATAATTCTATTTGATTTCTGTGCTTGATGTTGTTTGTTCATACTGTATATTTTAAGAAAAAAAGAATGCTTCATTGACCAGTCCATGGTCTCCTCTAAAAAACAGCTTGTATATAAACAGTATATAAAGCTTTAGCTTCTAAGCGACATTGACTTAGCAAAGGACTGTTGTTTTTTATATTTTTGCTCAATTACAGTACTGCTCTTACCTTTGCAGAATTTGTAAAAGAAAAAAAGATTGTGGGTATTGTTTGAGGAAATAGGACTGATTATCTAGATTTTAAAAAAATCAGGATATTGATGAGAGACCAGTTATTATGTGAGCACTTTTTAAATCTAAATGACAATAGAAATCATTCAAATGCCCATAATCCAAAGTTTAAACACATGTGAATGTTTGGCCTGATAATTACACACAAGCTGACACACACAGGCTGGGTATCAGGTTTCCACACCTTTAAATTGTGAAATGAATGTAATTAGAGTTTGTATTGACCTTTTGCAGACACTTGACAAGCATGACGTCAATCACAACAGCAGACAGTGGAAGTACTGTTAACCATCATCAGGCTACTATGTGTATTCAATGATCAATTATGTTAATGGTGTATTTCAGAGCCAAAAAATAAATAAAAAAGACAACACAAATAACCGATGATTACCGGATGACCTCCTGCATTACCTGATGCTTTGTCACACAGATAAAAGCGCAAGCTAGAAATTGATAGCTGGTTTGATGGTTATCTAGGACAATGTATGAATATATTCTTCCTTGTGGATTTGATGGCTTTTGTTGCAAATGAGTCCATAATATGAAATATGCTGTGCTTTACGTTTCATAAAATGACATCTAGAAAATGTTAACTAATACTGACATTTCAAGCTTTCTACTTAATAGCTAACTAACTGTTCTGTTAAATGTAAAGCTAGTGCATTGTGTAGGGTTTACAATACCTTGTTCCAACCACCAAGGAGTTCTCTTGAACACGGGTTAGAAAAAGATTTATGATTTAGCTTTATGTTAGAAGATAAAGAATAGTAGATATTTTCTTGCTGAAAGTGCTTCTGTGATTGTTTTTTATAATAAGGGTTTTGGCATCTGTTGAGTAATATCCTGTTTGCCATCGAGAAATGGCCAGGACCATGGCAGACAGATGTTGTGACACCAGGTGCAAAAGGTCTATATAAACAGCCGGTGAGTTTTTTAAGGTCTTGCAAGACCCATGCACATTTCACTCAGAGATGCACGGAGTTAAATTTTATAAATCAGAAAAAAGAGTATATATACTGTATATATATATATATATATATATATATATAAATGTATCAGTGTATAGTGTGCAAACTCTGATAAACAGGAGAAAAATTAGGGATTCTGTTGACACCAATCCACAGTCAGGTAGTCCTGCAAAGATTTCAGCCACAACTGCCATGAAAATCATTTGGCATGCAAAAAAAAAAAAAAAACACAAACAGTTTCGGCTGATGTCCAGACCTCTCTGCAATAAAGTAGTGAGGCTGTTTTAGGATGAACAATAAGAAGGTATTTACACAAACATGGTCGAGCTGCCAGAAAAAAGCTGCTGCTCTGCCAATACCACATAACAGCCCACTTACATTGTGCCAAACCGCACCTAGACATGCCTCAGAACTTCTGGCACAAAGTCTTTTGGAGTGGTGAGATGAAATTGAAAGTTTTTTGGCACCAACCCTGACCAACCCTGTTTGGATCAGACTCACCAATGCAAATGAGGAGAAGTCCACCATCTCTACTGTGAAACATGGAGATGGATATCTGATGTTCAGGATTTATGTGAGCTGGGAATTTAATAAAAATGAATGGCAGAATTTATGCAGCATGTTATCAAAAAATATTAGAGGCCAGTTTGCCTTTATTAGTCTAGAAGCTGCGCATGGAACACAATGGGACTTTACAACATAATTAAAACAATGTTCCAGGGCCAAGATGAGCCTTCAGTGGATACAACAATAAAAAAATGAAGGTTCTAGAGTGGCCATTGCAATCTCCTGACCTCAATATCATATCGAACATGCATTTCATGCAAAACAACCCAAGAATACATGAAACCTGAAGGCTTTTTTGACAAAAAGAATGGGCAGCTTTACAACCTGAGAAGATTAAAGATCTCATTCACAACTGTCAGCCATCACTAATGCTAAAGGAGACAACACACTGTATAAAGAACTGAGGACATACAAATGTTTGGTAGGGAATATCTCTGTAATTATTTTCAATATTGTTGTGTTTTGTTTAACAATGGTGCTATTCTATGACACCTTATAAAATTTGAATCATATTAAAAACAAAAAAGTATGTAAACTTGTGAGCAGGACTGTATATAGATAGCAGTGTCATTTTAAGGATTCCAAACATCTGACAGGTAAGTATATATGTACAGGGTCTATGGCAGGGACAGGGAGGAATAGTGTATTTCAGGAGTAAATGACAGACGCAGTAAAACAACCCGCGGCATTTTAGATTTAAGGTCTTGCTTTGATGTGCAAGCAGAGTGCTCCTGTAGGAGATGAAAGCACTGATAATGAGAATGATTAGTCAGTGTTATTTGTGAAGCATTCTTTTCTTCTTTGAATATACTGTATGCAACACAAAATAAACCTTTATTCCACAGAGGTCTTGGGTTCTGGGTTCTGATTGGTCCAAAGGTTTTTATTAATTCAATTCAATTAAATTCAATTTTATTTGTATAACGCTTTTAACAATGGGTTTTGTCACAAAGCAGCTTCACAGGAATAAATAAATAAAAAAAGAAAGAAAACTTATCCATCCATCCATCCATCCATCCATCCATTAGATACACCGCTTATCCTATGTTGGGTCTCAGGGAGTCTTGAGACTATCCCAGGGAGCTTGGTGTACAAGGCAGGATACACTCTGGATGGGGCACCAACCAATCGCACAACACATTCACACACACAGATACTTTGTCAAATGGTAACTTTACTGCCACCTTCAGGACAGAGATGATAAAATGTACGAGAAGGAAAAAATTTACACGGCCAAAAAAAAGAAGGGGTGACCACCTGGATTTAATAACTGCAGTGATTCATACAGTATGGTTCAGCTGGCAGCAAAATACAAACTCCAACTGATGCAGTGAGGCATCAACTGATGCATATCCTCTGTTCATGGCAAACGTTTCAAAAGAGTAAAATTATTGTCTAGCAAAGAAAACAATTGAGGAATAGCAGAAACCACTAAAATTGGGTTCAAAAAGGTCTGACGCATTATTAAAACCTGTAAGGATAGTGGTGAACCATTATCCCCATGGAAGACACGTGGTAGGAAAAAAATGTTGAATAAGCATGATCAGTGATTACCTAAACGTCTGGTGAAATCAAATTTTTAAGTAGTACTCACAACTATGGTTTAATAGTGTAAGGAAAAGCATTTCCACACATACAATGTGTAGAGAACTGCAAGGATTGGGACTAAACAGCTGTGTAGCCTTAAGAAAACCTCTTATCAGTTGGGCTAATAGGACAAAAGGCTTCCATTTGCTAGAGAGCATAAAGAATGGACTATGGAGCATTGGAAAAAGTTCATGTGGTTTAATAAGTCCAGATTTACCTTTTTCCAGAGTGATGGGCGTGTCATGGTATGAAGCGAGACAGATGAAGCGAAGCAGCCCTCATCACTAGTGCTGACTGTACAAGGCTGTGAGGTCTATGATCTGAGGTTGCTTCTGTTAATCAGATCAGCAACTTTATAAAATAAGGACGACTCTCAGAGAAAGGGATGCAAACAATGGATGGAAATAAATATTGTGTTTTTGCCTAAGCTTACTGAAACTGTGTAACAACAATTGCATGCTGTAGTCAAAGCAAAAGGCGGTCAAATGAAATATTAGGATGGGAGACAGTTTTTGTCCGGGGAGTGTAATTGAGGTAAAAGTGCTCTGTTGTTTAAGGAATACATCCCAAACATAGAATTCAACTCCACTTCATCAATAATATTATTAATGTTAATTAATCCTGTGCTTGGATTCATAAAATTTCATCACTGGTTAATTGGAGGGCAAAAACATTCACTGAGCTGTCATTAGGTTCATGTGCAGTGCTCACCCTCATCTATACTAGTCTTAAATAAATAAACAGGTGGTAGGATGGGCCAAAGTGTAATCAGCAATGGCACTCGAACACTGTGAATGGATCTCTATGCATGTCTGATGAGCCCCCTGATAAACACTACAATTAGCAATAATTTGGGGCTAAATTATTATTATTTTTGTAAAATTTTAAAATGATTTTTTAGTAAACGTCTCCGAAAGCAAGGCCTCATTCGCTTGACATGGCTCATTTGCTGCAAAAACCGAAACAAGCCTCATTATCTCCTCACATTAACCTGAATTACCCCGATAACGACAGTCTCAACAGGTTCCTTAGCTGGAAGGAAGCCAGATGTGCAGTGGTGAGACGGCACGTTATAATTACACCATCGCATAATAATCGACTTCCTCCATGCTGCTGTGGCTGCAGAGATCAGCACCAGGCGAGCTGTCTGGAGGAGCTGCAATGTCATGCTTAAATCTAAGAGCTAAGCTTTGATAGAGGTTTACACTCAAGTAAAAAAAAATATCTGAACTTTATTATCATATCTGACAGTACTACTCAGCATTAACCCTACATTGGTACATACAGGTTCTTAGTTAGTTAGCTAGTTAGTTTTTTGCTAATTTATGTTGTATGTAGCACCTTGGTCCTGAAGGAACGTTGTTTCGTTTCATTGTGTACTGTATATGGTTGAAATGACAATAAAAGCCTACTTGACTTGACTTTTCATTGTATAACGTTGTGACCAAATGAAGTGGCTGGTGAATATCTGTGCATTTACAGTACTACTGTAGCTAAGCAGCAGGTTTCCCAATAGCCCAATAACATTCAATGCTCTCATTTCTGTGGCCTGACTTAGTCGCTGAAAAAGAATAGTAAAAAAAATCACACAATATAAGCTGCCTAATAATGCATTTCTGCAGAACAATGGTGTTCGGGTTCAACATTATCTCAACGTTATGTCGTCAACATTGGTACAACATCATTGAATGAAAGTTATTCTAGCTTACAAAAACAACAGTGTTTCAACCTCAGTAATGGTGCCACAATGTTTTGACACCCATCATTCCCTGCTCGGTCGGGTTTAGAAACTGCAGGAGATGAATAAAACATACTGCCTGGTCTGGGGTGCAGCGTTTTTGCATAGACGTGAGCGGGTAAGGTGAGCCGTGAGACTCGAACCGAGCCAAAGCACAGAGCTGTAGCACTGCAGGCATGTCGTGTGCTCTGGAGGTTTTCAGCAAAGATTGGATGGTTTTTTTTCTAATAATCTGTTTAGCACAAGCTTTGTGTTCCTTGTGCTTTTGTAATTTCTATGTGTACAGTAAAAGTATGAGTATAATTTATACTCATACTCATTACTCATTACTTTATAATGAGTGAAAGAATTTGTGCAAAGTTATGCACCATAGAGATTAACTGTATAATCATTTTGATATGTTCAATTATTTATGTGCAGTGTAAAAACAACCCCAAAGTAATATTTTCACTTGCATCCCGATTTGGCATAAGAACTAGTGTGTGTGAATGCACCATAAGATTGTTGTAACTGCTATAGTGATCATAAGATGCAGGAAATATGTTTGATTAATGAAAAGTTATGACTCATTCCTCACTCCTGCCCCTGTCCCAGTATTACCTAATGTGTGCATCTTTCTTTGATTAGTTGGTTTCCACTTTCTTTACCTTTAGACTATGGTGCCATCATCACTACGATTGTTGGTCCACAAACAAACCCGATGCCAATTTAACACAGATGCTTCCTTTCTGCTTTCACTTGGAAAAGGAAAGCAGAATGAGCCCTATCTTCAAAACTGAGCCAAAAAAAGACATTATTCCTTGTGGAGAATGGAATGTAACAGCAGCAGTTGTTTCATCAGAGGTGTGAAAGTCTGGTGGAGGGATATAACCGAGTGGTGCGGCTCACTCACTCCTGGAGTTCAGAAGACTCCAAGAAACTCAAATAACATTAAACTTAAAAGGGTGTGTGTGTGTGTGTGTGTGTGTGTGTGTGTGTTCATGCTCCAGCTAAAATACTTCACACATTTACAACACTCTACATTTTTTTCAATCCTATGTTACCACTCATTTTCCACATGCACCATTTGGAATATAACACTGCAGAGAAGCCAGGGGAGGGGATTTTCTTATATGATGTCATATTATGGAAAGAATCTAAGTGGCATGTTTAAACCTCGGTCAGTACAAAAATATTTTTAAAAAAAAGGACAAAGATTTTTGTTTGTAAATGCACCCTGGAGACCTATCTGAAATTCTAGTCAAAGCCAAAAAATTAATTTTGTATAATAGGTGCGCTTTAAATCTAGAGAGGAAACAAGAGCTCCTGAGTGGTACTACCGCTTTAAGGTTTTCTAAATAATTATAACCTTTTGATGACACTACAGACATACTGAGAATCATTGACCTTACTCTCTGATAGGAATGACAACCTTCCTCCCAAAGAGGTCAATGAAATCTCAGTAACTAAAATTTATCTACCTATCAAAAACTACACATTTTCTTCATGGAGACACATGGAGTGTAAGGTGTGTGTGCTCCCCATGAGAAGCTAAATACAACTACATGTATCTATACACATGTTAGATATGCTATGCACATAGCTATACACCTGTATTATTGCCACGAAAGTTCATCGTTTGTTTGTATCAGCGTTTAAATTATAAAGCTTTTTCCATTTATACAAAATAATAATAACAATAATAATAATAATAATAATAACTAGTTTTACATTCTAATACTACTAGACTTTTGCCTTTTTCTGTTTTTGCGCTTTTTCGGAGAACGCACATATGTGGAATCCATCCCCAAACAATCAAAACTCAAGGTACGTTCTAGTATTTAGCTTGTTCAGTGTGTAAAATGCAGGATGTTTAGACATTCTACCAACTCCGGCATTAGAGCCCTCACAGCAGGCATACTCCGTCATACTTGTTAAGCCAAAGCTAACACTAAGGCTAGCCCACCGGAGCACACAAAAATTTAGAAAGACTGTTCTGTTTAGAAAAAAGACTTAAAGTCTGTTTTAGTAATTTAATTAATAAAGAGACAAAAAATTCAAAACACACTGAATAGCCAGCCAGCACCTCTGATCTGAAGCTAGGAATGTTAAATATTAGATCTCTCGCATCTAAAGCAGTTATTGTTAATGAAACAGTCACAGATCAGGAGTTTGATATATTATGTTTAACAGAAACCTAGATCAAACAGGACGAGTATGTAGCTCTAAATAAAGCTAGTCCTCCTGGATACAGCTACATACACCAGCCTCGGCTAACTGGTAGAGGAGGAGGCGTCGCAGTTATTTAC
>JAOVVB010000010.1:20301364-20314677 GCA_028570985.1 Heterobranchus longifilis | reverse complement strand
CAAACGTGTTTTAAAAGGGTGTCAGTCATGTGAACATAACTAATTCACTGAATTTCTGTATGCCCCATGTTTTATGTATGTTTTAGGCTATTGGTAGAATTTGACTGTAATTTTTGTTGTGTTGTTTTGTGAAAAAAACCACTAGGGACGAGCATTGCAAATTAGCTTTGGCTATAAGTGCTATAGTAAAGTTAAGTGTTCCTACTTGTCCCTATTAAATAAATAAATAAATAAATAAATAATAAAAAATACAAATAAAAAAAATCAACTTAATTCAGTCAGTACTGAATCAGTATCAACTGATGGATAAAGCGGTGATACTATAAAGTAGGTAGGTACATACAGTAGCTAGCTAGCTAGTAAGCTAGATTATCTATCTAGCTACAGTATCTAGCTATCTAGCTTGCTATCTAGCTACAGTAGATAGCTAGATAGCTGGATACTTCTATCCCAAAGGAAATTCCAAATATTCCAAAGGCTAAGGCATTATACTGTACTGTATACTATGCATGCTTTGGTTACTAAAAAATAATGCTAAATTACAACCCGGTAATATAGTTCTATTTATACTGAATTTGCCATCACATGACAACCCCACAGAAGTAGAGCAGGTGTTTGAATTGGTTAACACTTGTGAAAATGACTGCTCTCAGGCTTTAGTTTTTTAGTTTTCCATCCTACATTTACTATTCTACACATAATGACACATTCTATTATCATGCAGAATCTTTTTTTTAACTAATCATAAAGGAGCTTTATTCAGTCAAATAATTAGTTAACAGGATGTCATACTTTTTACTTCATCAACCTGCATCTATTTTTGTGAAACATCCACAAAATACGTTAGTTCCGGTTATCATTTAAGTTATAGCAACAACAATATAAAGAGCCTCTATAAACAGTTCTCTGAACAGACACTGCTTTCCCCACATCTTTAAGCTATTAACACAAAAACTCAGCTTACCCCTGTAACCAACAAGCTGCAAGTCCTGAAAAAGTTCCCTTTTCTGAAAACTTAAAGTTACAGCTTTACTTCTGACTATTACATAAGCTGCCACTGGAGAATTCGCCTAAAAATGCTAAATAAACTTTTACTTAAAGAAAACCTTACCATATCAACATAATGCGTTTTAAATTCCTTTATGTGGCACACTTGCCGTGCATGTGTTTGTGTAGGAGGCAGCATCTTGGTATAGAAGTTAGCAAGGTGGCCTCACACCTACAGGGTTAGGGTTCCATTCCTGAATCAGTTATGTGTGCGTGTTACCCATAGTGTACGAGTACGTGCGAGGGGGATGAGGGGTGCTTGTGCCTTTCTATGAACTGGCACCCTGTGCAGGTCGTACCCTGCCTAGTACCCTGAGTCTCATGGGATGGGCTCCAGGCCTCCCGTGACACTGAACCTTATACGCGCTATAAAGAATAAGAGCGGGAGTACTGTTTTTGTAGTTTGAAACTTAGAAAAGTTGAAATACAGAAATTCATCAAGATGTGCTATAAAAGAACATGATCAACATCTTCTGATCAAACAGAAGTCAGAATTATGAATAACGGTGGAATGATGCCCAATATCTGCTACAGTATATACGGTACTGTGCAAAAGTCTTGAGCCGCCCATCATTTCTTCATATTTCTTTTGTTTCCAAAAAGCCAGACTTTCTTGTATTTTTAATGTAGTCCTGAGTAGTAGTTCTCCAGGCTTTTTGATGAACTTTTTTGGCTCTCATTTTCAGTCCAGTCCCTGAACAATGTCAGATGAATGTTTTTGTTTGGTTTGTTTGTTAAGCCACGTTGGAACATCAATCACTGAAGTGAGGTTGCTGCTGAGGTTGATACATAGACGACTAATTTTTAAATTTTATCTTTTTTTTCTTTTTTTTTTTAATAAACTTAGTCCTGTCCAATTCTTTTTCCCCCGATTTTCTCCCCAATCTAGTCGTGTCCAATTCCCTTCCCATCACCAGGGGGTTCCCACATTAAGGCTACTTACCTCCATTCAGCCAGGAGGGCCGGTGGCTGTCACGCGTTTCCTCCGAGCCACGTGACACCAGTCGACCTCTTTTTTTCGAACTGCTTGCTCACGCACCGTTGGGGGCGGCGTCACACACTCGGAGGCCAGCGCTATCCGCTCCCTCCGCGTGCGCGAGCTCGCAGTCGCCCCGAATGGCATAGAGCCGTGCAGTTAATGTGGGAGCACTAATACCTCTCATCCCTCCCCCCTCCCCCCTGAGAGGGCTCGGCCAATCAGCTCTCTCTGTGTCTCCGGCTGTGAGAGGTAAACAGCATCACCCGGGTTCGAACCTGTTCTTTAGTCTGTTAAGACAAAGATAAATTCTCTACTTGGATGCAAGAGACATCTTAATACAGGTCTTTGCAGCTTGAGGAACGCTGGGTCAAGCTGAACTGTCCACGAGACTTAAGGGTTTGACCAATGCTGCCAGGGAGGGTGAGGCCTGGTTTCAATCTGATGCAGCAGCAAGAAGCCAGTGGAAACAACACAGCACAGAAAACAAGCCATGCACCATGGACAAACTCTGTAGTGAATAAGTTGCAGTAGTGCAGTCTCAAGATGGTGAAGGAGTTAACAAGCAACTGAGAGCACTTGTTAATGTAAAGAACTGAACTGAAAGACAGAAGAAACCTTGCATATGGGAAATTCTGTTAGAAAAATAATTGTTTGAACCAAATTACCTGCGATGACTCCTTCACTTCACTCCAGCTTGACTTTAACTTTCTTTGGTATCAGTTAAGACCAAACTCACCACTCGATGGCTAAAAATTTGAACCCACACACTAAATCATAGCTAATCTCACCTTCTTAAAAAAATGAATTTTCAGATAGGATCACATAACATCATTTTTTATAATTAATGCTCCTTATCTCCTGATTAATGCTTTGTTTTTGTTTTCTAAATATTATATTTTTATCAGATAAAAAGAAACACATTTGCTGAATACAATTTCATGCCCTTTTATGTCCGTAGTGTCCTTTACTTTTTTAATTCAATTCTTTCAATGATCTTCAATCTTTGAACTGTCATTCAGATGAAACTTGGAGAATTTAGATTTCACATGAAAAGAAATAAACCTAAAAAGTTTATTATTCTAAAAGTGTATTATACTAAAATGCAAAATTGTTAAGATATTGCAACATGGATTTAACATGGTTACAGACACTACAAGATTTTGTGCTTTTTAAACTTTTACCAAAACCTAATTAAGCAACAATTTTTACAAGTCACATGGTTCTAGAAGTTTACACCAATTTTAGTATCAATACTCATAAAGAAATATGAATAACTAGCATTTTAAATGATTATTGTTTGAAGCAAGACACTATAACACTGAAAAATGGCTATTTTGGGGGCATATATAAAATCATCTATTTGAAGCAGAATTTCTCCACCTGCTGACTATTGTGCTTAATTGTGTGACTCGCCTTTCCTTAACGACACACCTAATAATGCAACAGGTGATTGAAATCAGAACCAAAGCTGGTTGGCTAAGTGATACTTCACCCCACAAAGAAAACCTCCATGCTATTGCTCTTACAGCTAAAATAGTCTAGCAAATTGAATGTCTTTTAAACCAAATTTTGCTGAAAAAAATAAGAATTTTCTATTTTTTTTTCAGGTGTTGTTTTTATCTTTTGGAAAATAGGGGGAAAAGGACACAGCTATTCATGGTGTAGGGTTTAGTTCATTAAGAGTGCACTCGTAGGCTTTTATCAGTCACACATCATGAAGTAGTGAGAATTATTCATTAACCCTGCTGGCTTTTAATTCCATAGGTATATTGAATACTGTTGTGTTATTTTATTTGACACTCATTCAAGCGCCATTACACATTCTCATGAAGCCCTCAAAAATAAAATCCTTGATGAAAATTGGGCTTTAAGAGGCACTAATCTTAGGAAAGGTATACACTGGAGAGGAAAAATGCTGATGTGCTATTTTTACCCACACTATTAACTGCTAGCTTGGTTATGTGATTTCACACTGGTGTAAATCTGAGATGAAGGGCCAAGGCTCTAATCAACCCAACCAAGACTGAGGCAACGAGACATGCTTTCTCTCTCTCTCTCTCTATCACTCTCTTTCCCTGCCCCAGACCACAGTAATGATAATTTGCTCATTTTCATTACATATATGTATATAAAAGATAAACTGCTTGAGGAGGGCACCAGCAATAACCATCAGACTGACTAATGAGCTTATGTGCTTCCAACTCACTTCTACATGGATTTGCATTTTAGCAATCATGCTGCTACAAATTTCACAGCTGAGAACGAGAAACATCCAGCAGTCACAAAGCACAAGGGGATTATTATCAGGTAGGGATGGCCCATTTTTCCCAGGTTTTGCCTGCCAAAATTGTATGGTGTATGAATCCAATTAGAACAGAGTTACAAATATGAAGTAGTAATAATCTCAAGCTTGTACTGTACAGTATGTGTAGCTAGCTACTTTACATTGGACTCATTAAGGCACCTATGCGTGGTGTTATAATGTAAAGTTAATTAGTTCATTAGTGTAGAATTTTCAGTCATCTGCACTTTATTATTTATATTATTGGCAACTTTCACTTTCTCTCCATTGCATTTCCTAAATAAAATGTGCACCTTTACTCTGATACATTTCCCCTAAGCATCTTTGTTACTCATTACTGCACTAGTTCAAGTTGGTAACGTAATCAGTACTGTACCTAAGTACATGTTTCACATATATAAGCGGAAAATAACCATCTGCAATCTCATATATATATATATATATAGGCCCTTAACCCTCAACTGCTCAGATGTATAATGAGATAAAAATGCAAGTTGATCTGGACAAGGGTGTCTGCTGAATCCTGTAATCTAAAAAGTCAGTAGATCAAGTTGCACCTCTACAGTTGTCGTAGTTGGGCCCTCCTGGGGCGCTGCTCCTGAGGTGCTGTATAGTGGCTGAACCTGTACAATGACCCCAAATAAAAGCTATGATATGCAAAAAATATAGAATTTAACTCTGCAGTAATGTGTATGTCACGAGTAAAGGCTAGACTTAAACTAAATCAGCAAAAAATAATTAGACAAATAATTAGACACATTATTTAATCTGTTTATATTGAGTGTCCATAGTTCGAAAAGCGTTATACTCAGTTTTTTTTAACATAAACTTGTGATTCAGCTTCAAGGAAAAAACTTTCTGACTAACTGTAATTGAGAACTCAGCAGGTGGGAAATGATTCATGCTGGGAATGATCAACTACCCAAGCAACGATTCAGTATTGCCTGGAAACTGGAAGCGAATGAAATGAGTGGTTGAAAGAATCCTACATTTATCATGTTCTGAGAAATTGTGTTGCCCTAAGCTAAAGCTCTTCCTTGCAGAAACACCATGTCCAGTCCTGCATCTTCCAAGCAGTGCCGATTAATACTGAAAGCAAAAGCACAAGACAAAAAAATCAGTAAAACACAGATTTATGCACTACAGCTACAAACAGATTATAGTTGAAACCACGGCCCCTGTGAGTACAATTCGGTGGAGTCTCTTGGTGCTTGTGCTGCTCTGCTGCTTCTTGATTGGAGCTTTTGGAGCTGCTTTTTGTTTTTTTTGTCACATTTACGTTTGATCAAGCAGATCCGGCATGAACCTAACTCTGTCCTGATTTCCCCTGAGGAGAACGGCATCCCACCTGACGACGTGACTGTTTTTACCCATTCTCAAGAGGAAAAGGCTCTCTTACACACAGTGTTCTTCAGGATAAACTCAGGAATGAAAGTCATTTTTCCCCTCTATGGTATGTTTACGTTTATTGATTTATCCTTGACTCATGTATCTTAACACAGCGAGAAACAAAAAAGCTAAGTTAACCCAGCGCATCCTGGGAAATGGGGGAGCGGTACTCAGGATGCCGCCTTCAGGGCCATGGATTAGAAATTCAAGACAGCATTGTAGTAATTGGTATTCCCAGTAAGATTTTCCTTTTTTGTTTCGTTGGGAAAAACGAATATTATAACTAATGTTGGGTATAACACATTACAAAGTAATGTTAGAGTACTTGGATTACTTTTTTGATGTAACGAGTAAATAAAAGTACTCATTTATTTAGTTATATTTTCATAAATGTAATCGGTTTTTCAGACAATTTATAAATCTGTGAGCCAGACAGCAGTGATTCCGTTAGTGTATGAATGTGTGTGTGTGTGTGTGTGTGTGTGTGTGTGTGTGAAAGTCGTCCTATAAGCCCCGCCACAGCCCCCGATAATTTATTAATGATTGAGTGATTCAAGTGGGTTTTGGAAACACAAGGAAATGCTCGTGTTCAGGTCCAAACGTAAAATAATAAATAACATTCTGTCTCTCATGTCAGAATTAGTAAACAGTGTGAAGTTCATTCATAGCCTCCAGCTGAGGTATCATTCAATTCCCACTTGGTTTTGACATAATGAACCTGATGCTGTATACATAAAGTACACAAAGTACTTTATGTACAACTGTGTTATTAAACTCTTTTAAAAAAAAAGTTTTCTTTTGCCTAAACATTATAAATCATTTAAGCTGGCGGTTGCAGTAATGAATTGCAGCTGGTTTTGCAAGGCAGGAAGCATTTATACGAAACTGGCTGTTCCTGTTTGCCTAAAGTTAAGTTTAGTACATCGAGTTGAAAATCTAATATATAATTTTTTTTGTGAAATTGGTGAGTTTTTTTTTTGTTCTGCTGAATGTAACATAGACTAAGATTTATAAGCCACTAGAATTGATTATTGCTTGATTATTTTCTTGTTTCTAAAGCAGAAGTTTTCTTCAATGTCTTCAAGTTGGTGTTGTTTAACAGACTAGAGATTGCTACGAGACTGCTATTGCCAATAAAACTTAATAACCATTTAAACAGCCAATCATCCAACCAACCACACACATCCACCCGTCCATGTAACAAACCAAGCAAGCAACTAATCAACCATCTATCTATCCAACAAATCAATCAAACAATCAAAAACCAACCATCCACCCGCACATCCATCCATGTAACAAACCAAGCAACCAACCAACCAACAACCATCCATCCAACCAAACATCCATCCAATCAGTCAACCAACCACCCAAACCACCCAGCAAAAAAAACAAAAAGCACTAGTGTGAGGAGACAAGTGCCAACAACTGAAAACCAAGGGATAAGTAGACATACAGTAGTACTTTAATAACTACTGCTTCTTTTTAAGAGTCTTCATTTTGACACAAACCTCTAAAGTTAAAGTTAACCTAAATGACTTGTCAAGGCATCAAGCTGCATCACCTCACTGCATTTTAGGGACAATTTATTCCAGTCAACAAGAAAATTAAGGTGGTTTGTATTTGTATATAGTGAAGGAAAGGACAGAAACTCTGGACTTAAAGGTTGAAACTTAATGTCTTAATGTTTGTAAAATTTAACTGCTATATTGTTTTAGCTTTGTCTAAAGGAATGAGTTAATGCATGTGCTTACTTTGCTGGTTCTAACTTTGACTCATGGATTTTGTAATAATTTGAGCCACCCTTTCTCTTCCTCCTCTTTTTATCAAGGTAAATCCTGTATCCGGTCCTGGCTGAGGCTATAGAATCCAATCGTTCCTCTGTGAGGGACACTTAGAGAACTCCCTTACAAGCTTTAATTGGTCAAGGACTAGTCTCAGGGCCTCAACAGTTTCTTCTTTTATGTTGCAGGTCTCTATTTCCCTGTTCACAGAGAAGCCTCTCTCTACTGTAGCTTGCCCGTGAGATAAAAGCAGGAGGAGTTAAAAGCAACTCCAGAGCTCGGGATAAGACTGGTTGAGAGTTCATTAAGAAAAGCATCAAGTCATATGAGGGTTTGAAAGAGAGGACCTCTTCACTTTTGGCATGCAGAGAGAGTAAGGTGGAGAGAGAACTGTCAACAGCATCACCTACAATGGACAAACACAAAAATCAGTCATTAAATCACAACAATTTAAATGAATCGTCATTTATATAGACATCACATTGATTTGTAACAACATATGATAATTATTTACTATTTATGACCATTTTATGCTCATTTCAATTAAGCATGCATATTTAAAAAAAAGAAAAAAAACTTAAACTATTACTCAAAAATAAAAAAAAGCAAAGCTGTTCTTAAAAATTGTGCATAACCTTTATTTTAAAGATGTCCCTATAACATTCCTCCCGTCAACTACCTGTCCTGCAGAAATCTTTAAACTAGAGAATTTATCTTCCCTTGCACTATTTTGCATCTCTGCTCATGATGGAAGGGTCAAAGCATGGAATTTGCCTGACACTGGGGTATTTCAAATGACTGCTTTATTGCATTCGCTTAAGAATTCTGGAGAGGCACCTTTTTCAGTTGCTTCTAAATTCTGGGGTAGTAAGTTCACCTACTCTGTTGCATGATTTGCAGATTTGCCTACCAGGGATGGACAATGAGAACAGGTATGGGGTTGCTTTTCAGGAGTTGGACTCAGGCCCTTACTTCCAATGATAGGAACTCTTAATGCTTCAGCATACCAAGACATTTAGGACAATTTTTTTTTTATTTTATTAGGAAAATAAAAACTGAGCCAGTTCTTCCGTTCATCAGGTTCAATTTAAGAGAAGTGATTTCTTGGGAGAGTTCCCTTTTGATGAAACATCTTACCAGACTCCATAAAATGAAAAACAAATTTGTCTAGTTATTTAACATGACACTAAATAATGGTGTAGGATGGATTAAATCTTCAAGCTGTAACCAGCTTCTTTAATTCATCCTACAACATTATTTTGTGTAATATCCAGTTTAGAAGATCCTAAAACAAAAAATTAAATCCAGCCATTTAGATGAAATAGATATTTTATTATTATCATTATCAATGGCAGGACTGGCTCAGCAGTCTGGTATTCATTCAATAATGGACAAAACATTTTAAATATTGCAATGAAAAACTGACATTAGATCTGGGGATCTGGCTAAGATCTGGGAATCTTCATTTTCTACCTCAGTGGGATCAAAAGAAGAGGTTCCAGGGTTTGGTAGTTCTTTTCTATTGACTGGTTCCACATACTCTTTAACATTTTGCTCTACCTTAATCTGTATTTCTCAGCAAGAGGCAGAATTTCCACCCATCTGTGTCCACAGAATAAGACTGGAAAAAGAGATGAGCCAGTGAGTTTTGTATCAGCTTTTCTTCTTGCATATTTTAAATTCTTCATCTTCCAGCCATTTTTGCTGGGATTTGCAGTTCATCATTTCTTTGCGACTTTGTGAAATCTACTTTCTTTGCTCTAAGTTTTACTTCTTCAGGTCCCAGGCCACCGCTGTCCAAACAACCGGCCCACTGTAAATAAATGATATCTTACAGTAGCAAGTGAAAATATCTTCAATATAGTTACATTTATATGCACTTTCTTAAAATAAGATTACAACAAACCATATATAAGATTATTAAGCTTTTTTCTAATCAAGTTTTACTAAAATGTTTATTAAAAATGTCATGTTCTTTTGGCAGATCATTTTGTTAGGGTAAGGAATTTATTTCTTGAAAGAAGCAAAATAGTCTTCCAACTGAATAAGACTTTTTTTGCCTAAAGTTTTAGTAACATTTGACAATAAGAAAGGTTAAAAATCTTTGAAAGATTTTGACTAATGATTGTAAGAAATAATACATAGGTTTGGCTAGATTAAAAAATGTTTCACTTTGCGAAGATGTAATATTTTTGCAGTGAATTATGGCTTTTTAGTGAATCTTGCATTGCCAGAGGAGATAAACAAACTGATTCTGCACCTGTAGCAGACCAGTGTGCAACCTACAGTATGTGCCAGCAAATCAGAGTTTTTAAATATATACTAGTATATTCAATAGATATTGGTAATTATTTTTATGTTTTATGGATGGGGGAACCATGGACATCTAATTCCATGAGATGGCAATAGGAAGAGACCTTGAGAGGAACCAGACTCAACAGGAAACCCATCCTCATTTGGGTGATAACAGAAAGCAGGGATTGATTTGCAATCATACTATATGTTAGGCAGCTTGAAGTTCTCCCTGTGCTTGGTGGGTGGTGTTCCCATCTTTTGGGAATTGCCCATCTTGTGTGAATGTGTGTGCTTGTGCCTTGAAATGTGTTGGCACTCATCCAGGGTGTACCCTGACTGGTACCCTGAGTTCCCAGTGATAGGCAGCAGCCCCACTTTAACCCTACACAGAACAAGCAGTACAGAGAATGGATGGATAGATAGAAAGTTTACAGACAAGATAATTTTATATAATAGAAAAGTAAAGTTATAGAGGAGGAAAATTTGAATGGTTTGGGGTAAAGTAATTCGGGATGAAGTTTAATCTTTCTCCACTGAGCCTAAAAGTCTAAATTAACCATCAATTTGAAATTACGGCAAAAGGGCACAAGCATCAGCGTAAAATTAAGAAGTAATGCTTACAGTATCTAAAGCTTCAGTCTGAGTTACATTTATCTAATTAGTGTTTTTTTGACCTTCTCTTTTACACAGATTTGTCTTTGGCTGCATTTCTCACAGTCTCAGAAACTTACCGATTGAAGTGTTGCCTTGTTTAAAGTTTTTTTCTCTTCCAAAACAGCAGGACACTATTGGGCACCAATCAGCCATCATTGATCTGAGCCTAGTTTGAGTTGCATTAATCCTTTCCTCTCCACAGCGACTCCTTCATCGTTAATCTGTTGTCATTATTGACCTTTCATTGCTCAGATTTGTCTTTGCCACTACATTGAATCAACTATCCGAATTCCGTCTCATCTCGTTCAGCTCCAGGCCTCTCTCGATCGTGGCCTGATTGCTCTATGCATCATTTTAAACTCTCCTGCTTTCCATCAACTTCAATTCTCTGCTTTATTTTATGGTCTTCCGGATTCTTCCTCAGGACGGTTTAAATAGCAATGCACAGAGAGATAGATCGTATCAAACTAAATCCAAGTTGAAAATGTGTATATTTATCATCCCTTTCTTCACCCTTCTGTTTTTATTTTTCCATTAGTCACCTCTAGGCAGGTGTTTATCATTTATCACACATACCTGACAGGCAGATTCTTTCAAATTCGCACGACTCCTGTCTATTTTACAGGAGAATAAACTGCAATCATATTCATAGAAGCTTGACGCCATATCGCTTCTTTCAAAAAACACACAACATTTCCTAAGGGATGATGTTTTAGAGTGAAACGGAATAACAGGTAGTTTATCAAAAGTTTCGACCTCCAGGGCTTTCTCTATGCCAGAACAAATAAAGACTGTACTCAATGTGTCGATCCTTAGCCGAGAGTAACAGGAACATTATGAATTACACTGTAAAACATTTTCGCAGTAACTGATGCTGAAAATGTAATGTTGTAGAAAAAGATTTAAAAGAGTAATAGAGGGCATATGGAGCTCAGGGCTTCTGTGCTGTGATCCAAAGGTTGTGAAATTAAATCACAAAGTCAATCTTTATAAGAAAATAATCAGGACATGATGGCGTAATAAAGCATTTTGTGCAGAAATTTTCGGATGGATTGGAAAAATGTGACTTATTTCTTTTAAAATAAATCTTATTAGATCGTACCAAAATATCTTCCATTCAAAAGTCTTGACACCTCTCATTTCTTCAAATTTTGCTCACGATGAGACTTTCTTGTATGTTTAATGTAATGTAGTCTTAAAGAATAGATTTCCTTGTTTTTAGCTAGTTTTTGGCTATCATTTTCAGTCCAGTCCCTGTACCTGAGGAGTTTCAGAGAAATGTTTTTTGTTTGTTAAGCCACACAGTGACTTATGGATAATTAAAGCATTAAAAAACACCTAACTTATGGCATGAACCAGTGAGAAATATATATATCTTATATACAGTATATATAAGACTGCCAGTGACTCAGACATGAGAGAAGGTTTATTTCACCTACATTGGTGCCAGAACAGAAAACAGTCTGGATACACGCCTTCCTTGTACCTCTATACCTTTTAATCTTAACCAAGCACATAAAATTTTTTCTTGTAATATTTAAGGTTTTTTCATTATATGATAATATGAACCTTTGGAACAGCTTTCTGGCAACAAGCTTTATGATCTTCATGGATGACCTTCCTTCATGTGTTAGTTTCACTTCGGTGGTTCATGAGAGTGCCTTGTCCTTGAAGTCCATAACTGCTGGGAAAATTGCAAATGCAGTAACCGAGAATAAATGTCCCTTTTCTTTCCTATAACATTATCCAAATGTTCGGCGAACACATTTAATTTATTTATTCATGACAGCTGTTATTTTGCCCTGTTAAGCAAGTCGTTTTACTCATCATGTGACGGAAGAAAAAAGTAATGCGACTTTTTCAGGCTCTGTGGATATGTTACATTTTGCTATCTAATGCATTGGTTTAAAAATGTTTATGTTTAAATCTTCTAAAAAAGGATATGTGGCAGTTTTCAAGTTAAAGATTTTATCACAGACAACATTGTGGGCCTGAGGAAAATAAAAAGTAAAAATCTAAAAATCTCAAGTTTATCATGTTTTGTGGTTAAACTCTACAACTCTTGTTGCTGGTGTTAAATTTGGCCTTCCAAATGTTTAAAGGGTTTGATGAATTTTCCAAAACAGTCGTCCATACGTGATATTAATGCATCACTTCTAATATGTTACCATGCCTATAAGAGGTGGTATTAAAATGTTTCATGATTAGCTTTGTTTCACAAAGAATTTTATGTTTGCACCATCTCAGACGTGATAACGCACACGGTCAGAATAGCACCAGTTGCACAGCTCTTGATGTATACAGCATGATGTCTTTTGGCACATTGACTTATGTAGGTCAGTGATCCATATGACTGTGCGTGCAGCTCTGTGCTGCCATCTGGTGGCACATTACAAAACATCTCAAAACTTTTTGATACCCCCTTGTAGAAGCAGCTTATTCACAGAGATGCTGTTATATAAATATCTTAAATATAAGCTTTTCTTTAAAAAAAAAAAAGGCATTTATTTAACATTTATATAGATTTAAGAGTTAACACACTTCATAATATACTGTTATAAGACAATTGCAAGCCTGAGGCTGGTAATAGTAACTAAAGTTGTGTTTAATGCACAAGCAGTAAGTGGTAAGTCAGTGAAATAGGTCTATCATGGTTCTTTAATAATATTAATGGATCAGTGATTGATTCAGAAAGTAATTAAAAGAGACATACCCTACGTTCAAAAGTTTTAGGTCACTTGCAAATTTCTTTGTTTTTGTTTAGTGATTTATTTTCTACATTTTACAAAAATACTGGGGATTTCAAAACTATAAAATAACACATATGGAATTAGGTAATTACGTAACAACAACAAAAACAACAGTT
>JAOVVB010000010.1:20286561-20301264 GCA_028570985.1 Heterobranchus longifilis | reverse complement strand
GCCACCGGCCCTCCTGGCTGAATGGAGGTTAGTAGCCTTAATGTGGGAGCCCCCCCTAGTGACGGGAGGGGAATTGGGCACGACTAGATTGGGGAGGAAAATCGGGGAAAAAAAGAATTGGACAGGACTAAATTTATAAAAATAAAAAAAAAACTTTATTCAGCAACGCAGTTAGTAAAATCACTCACACTACAAAAATGCCACTGAATAAACCAGAGATCATTCATAACACTGAGAATATATATACTGTACTGTAGAACTGTACACCATGGGGTATGACATGGGGTACAGCCTGATTAAGTGCATGAGTGTGTGTGTGTGTGTGTGTGTGCGTGTGTGTGTGTGCGTGTGTGCACCAGTTACCTGCAATGGGTTATGACCAGTGGTGAAAGTAGTTTTAAATTCTTCTTTGTTACTACTACCACAACTGTCACCACATAATATTATTTAATTTATCTTTATTTCATGCATCATTAAAAAGAAGAAAGATATATATATTAAAAAAAAAAAACATTTGAATACTTCAATACCTTAAAAATAACATTACGGAACAATACATTAAATAAACCCTTTCATGAATGCTCTTTTTAGGAGGAAGAATGTACTGTAGCTGAGCAGTCACGCACCATTTACAGATAATCCTTGTGTGTTAGCTCAAACACAACTTGTCTGAGCTGCTCTCCTTCTTCTTGGAATAAAACAAAATGTCATAAACCATCACAAATTGTTTTGCTCACAAGTTCTGTTGTCCAAATCGATGTTATAAATGACTAAAGACTGAATATCTGTGAAGATTCTTATTCGTCCAGGTGAGGTTATCTGGAAGTTGAATCAACTAACAAGAATTCCAGTTGACGTGACCCAACTTTATATTGCATCAATGCTGCCCTTGAATACTGTTTTGCATAATGCTAGTTTATTAAAAACATTCCAAGAAAACAAAGAAAAGCTGTCAGTCTGGTCTAGAAAAAAGAGTAAGAAAGAGTGAAAAAAAGAGGGTGTATTTCTGAGGTGATTCAGATGTCTTCTTCGTCAACCTAGAATGCTTAAGAGTACAATAGAACAAATGCTCTGTCTTCACCTTCCTGAGGGCAGATTGACAACTGGCATCACAGAAATGTGTCTGCACGCAATGAATTTGTCCTTAACCTGTTCGCTGTTGTTTCTTTGCATTATTTGCATATGTGTGTGGTTGGGGGAAGGGGGATGCTAAGAGGGCAGGGCAGAAGTGCAATGAAAATTGTTGCTACCCAAGTTGTCCTACTTAGGCCCAATTTAAAAAAAAAAAAGTATAATATGCTATATATATATATGCTAAGTATATTAAAAGCACAAAAGCACAATTTTTTGAGTATTAAATAGATGTTTGTGTGCTAAAGTGGGACAACTTTAAGTATATTTAGTACACTTAAAGTATATGGCTGTATGTGTACTAACGTACATACCTGAACGTAATTAAATTTGGGTATATCTGTAATGTATTATAAGTATATTACAGCATTTATATATTGTAATATATTGTAAATATATGTACTTATTGCAGCAGTAACATGCTGTTATACTTCTGGCCAATACCAAATACTAAAAAAGTACATTTTGTGGTTAGTAAAAATATACTTTTATTATATCATACAGTACACACAGTCTTCTATACTACTATATTGCAAATGTGTTACCAGGACACTAACGGTGTTTAGGACCATTTACAAATGCGGAATGCATTTTCTACACTATAACATGCTTTTGAAACACATTACATCAGTAATGCCGAGGCAGATTTTATTTGAGTTCAACAGATTTAATTTAAATAAGGTTACAAAAAAACAAAACAAAAAAAAAAAACAGTTCTATAGTTTATTTGTCTTTAACAAAACTTCAGGTTGTCTCACAAACAAAAATCTAAACTGTTGTCTGAACAAACACAGGCATCATTATTGGAATATAAAGTATTAGTTCAAACCTGGTGTGTTGATTCTAGCTGTTACACAGAGACTCCAAAAATAGGCCGAAAGCTACGGAGCATTATAATAGAAGTGAGGTACATAAGATCAAGCAGCAACACATTAGACAATACATTCTATAGTTTAAACTATGTACTTAATTTCAAACTACCTAACAAAAACCATAAAATGTACCTTATGCCGATAAAAATAGAATAATAACGATGCACAAATATTTCTTTAATGTTCTTCTAAGGAGAGCAGGAAGAATTTTAACAAACACTTTGTTCCACTCTAACCACAAGAAACTGACTGGGTGGATTGTGGCCCATTTGACAAATCAGTGCTAAAAGTGTGTAGTGGTTTTTGTTTTGTTTTGTTTTTCCTTTAAGAAGATGCCTGATCTCACACCTAAAGGAGTCTTTATCCAACAACTCTTTCGCATACAAGACTATTATTTCCAGGTGCCTTCCACAGGTGGAAGGTAACTAAGTAAATTGACACAAATATATGTACTTTGCACTTCACTATATCTCTGGCTGGCATAATCAGAAAGTGGTAACATTGCCACCTGCTGACTACTATGCATTTTTTTTTCTTAGCTCATAATCTTTCAGCATATTTGTCACACTCAAATGATTCAGATAATCAAACAATTTTTTTTATATTTACACAAAGATACCCTGATTAAATACAACATGATATTTTTTTTATTATAATTTCCTTTATAAAGGGAAAAAAGCTGTCCAAAACTGCTTTGCCTTGTGTAAAAAAGCAATTGTTTCTAAACCTAATATCTGGTTGTGCCATCTTTGGCGGCAACAATG
Source organism: Heterobranchus longifilis (assembly GCA_028570985.1). NCBI lineage: Eukaryota > Metazoa > Chordata > Actinopteri > Siluriformes > Clariidae > Heterobranchus > Heterobranchus longifilis. The sequence continues at coordinate 20,298,497 of JAOVVB010000010.1, read as the reverse complement.
TAATCAAGAATTTGCGATAACTGCCAATGAGTCTTTCACATCACTGTGGAGGAATTTGGCCCATTGATTTTGCAGAATGGTTGTAATTCAGCCACACTGGAGGGTTTTCGAGCATCAACGGCCTGTTTAAGGTCATGCCACACCACCTCAATCCGATTTATGTTTAAACTAAATGTTTTGGGGCAAATATGAGATGAGCCTTTGTGTTTATTTTGGTCAGCAGTGGCTTTTTCATTGGGCACTCTCCCATGTCTTTTTTAATTGTTAAACACTGACCTTAACTGAGGCAAGTAAGGCCTGCAGTTCTTTAGATGTTGTTCTGGGTTCTTTTATGAGCTCCTGGATGAGTAATTGTTGTGCTCTTAAAGTAATTTTGGTAGGCCAGCCACTACTGGGAAGGTTCACCACTTTTCCAAGTTTTCTCCTTTTGTGGATATTGGCTCTCAACATGGATCATTGGTGAGCCCAAAGATAGGTTGTCCCAGCGTTGGTTCAGTAGATAATGGCAAGGTTGGAAATTTAAAATTAAATTAGACTCTTTTCATCATCGCCAATAATAAGAAAACACATTTATATCTCCATAAATTTTCAATTAATTTTATTTGTGATAAAATGATTACAAACTAAGAAAACATATGTAACCATTATGATGATTAACTGCAAAATAAACTACAGACTATAGTCTGCGTAAATACATCAATAATTTGACCATTGTACATTAAAATGTACTTCTAAATATGTTCTTCAAAATTTTCAACCAGCAAAATGAGAAACGAAATTTTCCACATTTGCCTCAACTCAGTTCACACACATTTTTCTCCAGATGAAACAAAATAAACACAGCGATTAAAACAGTAAATAACCTAGCAAAATTGTTAAATGATGTGTTTCACATGCCAACTACCTTAGTACATGTGATCGACAACCACATCAATATATTAAATGCAGTGCCATAAGGAAAAACCATATGTACTGTACAGTATATTAGCCCTTAGACATTTCTGCCACTTACTATGGCAACAATCCCTATGGTTCTAACCTCGCTATGGCTCCGTATGCTACTATATTCACTGGCAACAGGTCGATTAGCCTAGCATAATAGTGCATAGCTAAACAAATCTCTCACCACATTAAGGCAAAACTACCAATTGCGTGCTTTTCATGTAACCACCAAAAATTCTTAATACACTTAAGTCTTACTCAAGGGTATTTACATCTCATTTGGAAGAATATTAATCCACCTCAAATTAGGAGCAAAGAGGCACAATACTTTAGCGTGTATTTACAGTAGCTTGGCTTCAGGACTTAATAAGCAGCTCCTGGCCTCGGTGGGGTTTTAGGTTCCACTAGTGCCATCTAGTGACATGTTTGATAGTGTTCACAGTTGAGCACAAAGCACAATAAATTTAACATTCTTCATTTAGAAAACATCCACTGAGTTAGAGATATAGTTCTTTCAATGGTATTTATGTACTAGCTTGGCAACCAACCTTCATATGAGCTCCTGATGTTATGGCGTCATTGAGAGGTCTGCTGCAAAAAGCTAAAGCAATATAATTTATTTTCTTGTTTCCAATTTTCAACCTTGTCATTATTTACTGAACTAACTTTGGGCCAACCTATCTTTGACCACACCAATAGGCCAACAGTGGGCCAACAGACAAAATGACGTAGGGCCAACCACTGATGCCAACATGGGCCCAACGTGTGCGACATCAGAGCACTGACAAAAGGTTACCAAAATTTTGCAGACCCTTGGTGGAGAATGCTGGCAGCTAACACAGACTGCGGATCCAGAACAAGGATCCTTTAGTGGAGGAGTGGTTAGTGCACACAGGGCAATAACCAAAAGCACACGATGGGTGAACCTCAATTCAAGCGCTGAAGAGGATTTCTGATTTGAGACTCTTTTGGACTATTTTTGGACTGATGTACTAATCATGGGACCATCATGTGTTTTTCAACAGGACAATGACTCCAAACAAATCTCTAGGTTATGTATGAGCTATTTGTCGAAGAAGGAGAGTGATAAAATAATGACAGATACACAGGCACAGAATAATGACAGATACACAGATAAGTGAAAATGGGGACTTAAGGAGGGAGAAGGGTAAGAAGGAACGGAAAAGTATGATGGTTCTGCATGTGTAGGTTGGCATGCAAGCAGAAGGCTGGCGAATGATGGTGGCAAACAATGTGGTGAAGTGGACTTGTGCAAACAGCAGCTCTTGCAGGCTCCTCAACAGCATGTTTGCAGTAGTGGTCAGTCGACCATGCCCAGTCCTCTTTGACAGTGGAAGGTGGGAGCTACATGCCACTCTTTCTGCTGACTTCCGAACCCTAATATTACCACCTCCATGGCTTACCATATGAATTGTGTTATTTGGATGGTGAGCTGTATTGGATTTCCACTAGACATGTCATTTGGTGTTGTAAAAATAATTTTTGTCTCACTGTTTTTGCAAAGCTCAGTTGCTCAGGCTTTTTTCATTTCATGTCGCAACTCTGAGGACTCTACCTGCACCGTGCTACACCTGGTGGACCTGCACCCACATCCTAAGCGACACCACTACAACACTCCCAAGGTCCAGAGTATATACCTGAGTACTTGCATTTATTAAATGATGTTTCATTGAGTACCTGTAAATAAATAAAACTAGGACTTGTTTTTCTCCAACCATCCAGGGAGATCAATGTTGACCCTCCTGTCAACAAGTGGAGGGTGGATTAGTTCAGTTCAGAAGTTCCTCAAAGTGATCCTTCCACTGCCCAATTACCTCCTCAGTCAAGGACAACCATGTCCCATCCCTGTTTGTACAGATTGGAGCTTGGAGGTTCCCTGTTTTCCACCCATGAGGTGGGAGCACCTTAGTGCTAACCGAAAGTCCAAGGATGCTCTTGTACGAAGTACATTTATGAGCATCCTTCCGGTACCAAGTAAATTTATGAGCATCGATATGGACAATTCACGACTAGAACAGAAATCCAATTTAAAAAATCACCTCTCGAGTTTAGACCAGGAAAGCTGTTCCTCCCAGTCACGCCCTCATGTTCCGTCATTGTCCACGTGTGCGTTGATGTCCATCAGAAGCACTATGAACTACTGGGGCCCGGTGCAGGACTCCATTCAGGGTCTCCAAGAAGGCAGAATACTCTGAACTGCTGTTTGCTTCATAAGCACAAGCAACATTAATACTTTTCCCCCATATGATTCGCAGGCAACTCTCTCGTCCACAGGGGTAAAGTGCAATGTAGTGGCACTTAGCTGGGGGCTTGTGATGTATCCCCACATCGGCCTGGCATCTCACACCCTGGGCACCTCCAGAGAAGAAAAAAGTCCAACACCTATCCAGGAGTAGGGATCCAGAGCCAAGGCTCTGCATAGAAGTAAGCCTCACCCGATCTAACTGATAATACTAATAGTAGTGACATTGATAGTGACATTTCATGTCCTCACAGCCACACATAATCATCAAAATGAAAACAAAAAGGCTTGAAATATTTAATTTTATGTGTAATGAATGGAAAATATATTAGAATTCCACTCCACTCCACTCCACTCCATTTAATGAAATCATGAAAGAATATTAACTTTTTTACAACATAATTCTTTAGTTATACTGTATATGGTGATAGGACGGGGGAGTGTTGGGATTTTATGGCGTTGTCGTCTAAAACTTAAGTGATACAACATTCAGGTTTTATCATTGAATGATATCTCTGGTTATGCTTCTGTTCATATTCACATCAAACCAGAGATTATCTCTCTTTTAAATGGTAAGTTTAATCATAACCACTATTCCTTTCGTAAAAGTTATACCGTGGTGGCAAGGGCAGATTATAGTAATAATGATCAAGAAAATAAAATTAAGAGCAATATTATTATTATTATTATTATTATTATTATTATTATTATTAATAATAATAATAATAATAATAATAAGTATTAGTAGTTGTAGATGTTTTAAAAGTTACTTATTCTTACAGGACAAAAAAACAACATCCACAAAAAAAAACTATTGTCCACCATGATAAGAAGAGCTGAATAACTGACAAGCAAACTTCATTAAAAGACAATTTGTTGTTGTCATAGAACAGCATTTAACATCATAAATTATGACTATATTATCTTCCTGATTCAATGCAGCCCTGAAAAATCTCCTACAACACCTGTCATGGCTTAATTCAGACACAAGATGGTGATGTTGCAATACAGTTTCCATCCACCTCCAATTATCCTCAACCAGCAAGAAATAAATCAACATTAAACAGCTTGGCTTGATCTGAGTTATTTTAATGTACTTGTTTTTAATCAAAATTTTGAGAATGACCCTAATTATCATAACAATTTCGATTATCTGAGACTTTATATTTCATTCGCAGAGAAAGCATAGAGGCTTCTGTGTCAGTCCCAGTGAAGTAACAATGGCCTCTCAGTAACATTCTGGTTAAAGAAGGTTGTATATACATTTTTTAATAATGCGTTTCTGGTATAAACTTTACATAATGCCATTTTAGGTTGTTGCTGTGAGAGGTGTATATCAGCTCAGGGGAACATCCACACACATCCAAATGGTGTATTCATATTTTTATACAGGTACTAGGTCTCAATTTCAGAGAGTGATCCTATTTCAGTTGCTGTTTCTCACTTCATTTCAGACTACACTCTCAGACACAGAATACATTTTATAAAGCCGGTGTCTACTCTCCTGTTCTGTGTACTCATCCCAAAACCATACTGTCAAACCTGCAATATGTTTCCTGATCAGCTGGTTATGCCGAACTTCAATTCAAGTCAATAAAAAGGTGTATAACATCTTGTACTGTAGATTTCTGCAATAATTCCATTAATGTATTAATCTTAAAGAATAAACATAAATTATAAAAATTATATGCACGCCAGTTATATTAGCAGTTCTACTGGCTGCACCGCTCAAGACTACAGTCTCCCTAGTCACTGCTGTGCAGGTAGGAACAAAAATGGATGCCCTGCTTGTGATTTGCATGGAAGGAGAGCAGCGTGCTCCGAGTGTGTACCTGGTGCTGAAACAACTCACGGAAGAGTGTAAGCAGAAGCATTTGGATATCCGCGAACAAAATTTCAATCAATACTCTAAGGAAGGTGAACGTTTCTTAAAGAGAATCATTACTGGTGATGAGACATGGATTCATCACTACGAGGCTGAAACTAAACTGCAGAGTATAGAACAGAAACATCCTCAATCGCAGACCCAGAATCAGCTGGAAAATTCATCAAAGCTTACAGGTTTCTGGGATTCTCAAGGACTAGTATTGGAACATTGTCAGGAAAAAGGTTCAACAGTCAACAGGGCTCGTTACAGTGAGACGCTTATTGAAGAGCTGAAGACTGAACTTCTGATTAAACTCAGAGGATGGCTATCGGAGGGCGTGGTGATCTCGCACGACGATGCACGTCCGCACACTTCTACCCACCCTGTCGACCTTCTGCAAAAACTTCAGTCCCCTGAAGGAACCCTATGGGGAGGAATTTTCACTTCTGATGAAGAAGTGAAGACAGCGGTGCATTCGTGGCAATGGTGATTAGTGATCGGTCATTGGGAACAATGGTGATTAGTGATCGGTCATTGGAACAATGGTGATTAGTGATCGGTCATTGGGAACAATGGTGATTAGTGATTGGTTGGTTATTTGGAAAAATAGTGATTAGTGATTGGTCATTGGGAGTAATGGTGATTAGTGGCTTGGTAGATTGGTTATTTAGAACAATAGTGATTAGTGATTGGTCACTGGCAACAATGGTAATTAATGATTGGTTGATTGGTTGTTTGGAACAATGGTAATTAGTAATTGCTAACTGGAAATAACGGTGACTCATGGGTTGTTTAATTGGTGGAAAAAAGGTTATTAGAGATTGGCTGATTGGCTATTTGGGACAATGGGGATTAGTGATTGGCTGTTTGGAAAAATAATTTGTTGTTGGGAACAATGTTGTTTTGTGCTAAATATTAAAATTACAAAATTGTATGTATATGTAGCCTTATGTCACTACTTCCTGTATGTAGTTGTTCATTGTAAATATTAGACTGATTTTGAACAGTGCTTTCTCACCTGTACATTTAGCCTCAGGTGCATTCAGCTCATCCTGTGATAATAAGCATCATCTTCTGCACTTTTTCTCCTGACAGCAGCACTTGTCTCATGACAGAAATTCGAAACGCAGCCTGGAGACAGTCGTTTATGAGTCAGTCACACGAGCCAGGCATTCAGTAAAAAACGTACGGCTCGACTTTGCATTTGAGAACGTCACTCAGAATCAGATTTTGATTACAGTGGAGTGGAGGAGGGGAAAAATGGTAAGTTGGCAGGCAGAGGAATGTCTGCTTTCTGCTGCCTGCATTATTGAAGAGGAAATCAACGAAAGACATTGATGGACCCGGATTTCTGATGCCGAGCATTTCCGATAATAAGGCAATGATACGTGAAACCCAATAAACCATCGTCAGTCAAAAGAGTCGTCTTTCCTCCTGAGGAGTAGGGGAAAAGAACCGCAGCTGTCTTAAACTTTTTTTTCCCCGTTTCTTATAAAAGAAAAAAAAAATTGGAGGTGTGCTATTATCAGAGATGCTGTTAAAGAGAATTAACCAGCACCTTCTGACCAATCAGAATGCAGCACTTAACAGCACTGTGGTTAAAAGTGCTGATATAAAATGTTTATGATCAAATCTTTAAAATGAGCTCCCTGTCTGACAGGCTTCTAGCAGACATGTCACAGAAATGTAACGGCTTGTTAATCAAAGAAAATTAAATGTGAAGAAATGTAATAACAAATCAATCAAAAGGAAACGTTTGCAAGACGTGTGTGGCCAGAAGCCTCCAGCATTCCTGTAATTATAGATTTTATTGTTGTTGTTTTTTTTTTTTTTATTGTTGATGTCAGGCTTTAACTGGATCATCTAAAAGATTTTTCCTCTCTTGCCCCCCCCCAACACACATACTTAAAAGCAAACTGCTTTGAGAAACAAGATAAGCAATTATTTAGCCTTTTAGTGACATTTTTTTTACACCACCATGACTCTTTGTATATGTACTTTGTATACTGTATGTCTTTGTATATGTAAGTGCAGCCATTTATATTACTCTATATATCATTCATAGTCTAGAAATAGAGAAACAAAGAGATGGAGAGATACATAGAGAGGGTGAAGGGAAAATAAAAATAAATAAAAAAGAAAAATGATAGTATGAGTGGAGATCAATTCCAAATGTAATAGAACGAAGTAGTGAAATTGATTTTATAGCTTTATGGAAGTGTGTGTGTGTGTGTGTGTGTGTGTGTGTGTGTGTGTGAGATTGTCCTAGTCATTACAGAACAAAAATTGTGTGGAGCTGAAGTGTTCAGGTGACCAAGAATCTTCAGAAATAGTCTTATACTTCATAAGATTCACACTCTCCCTGGAGGAAGGCTTAATGGTTCTATGTAGAACCTTAGAACAGACTGTCTCATGGATATGTACCCAAGGAACACCCCATGTCCCCAAGTGTCTTCTTGCTCTTATACCCGAACACTTTCTATGTTCTAAATAAACCTGGGATTCACAGCTGCACTATTTTGAGAGCTGATCAACTACTTCTCCAGAGTTCAGCACTGTGGTGTAAAATATGTACAAGAGATGAGTTAAGAATTAGTTGCTCATGGCAGTCTGAATATCACACACACACACACACACACACACACACACACACACACACACCACCGACCATCACGGTGATGAATGAATGTACACCTACAAACACTTAATCAGTCTGGGTTAGCAGTTGTGTTTGGATAATTGTTTTGGGTGTGTTTGGGAAAGTGTTATTGTTTGTGTGTGTGTTTGTGTTTAGGTGTTTGGTTTTTGGTTAGTGTTTGGGGGGGTGTTACTGTATATCTTTGGATGGGTGTTTTGTATTAGTTGTTTGTCTTTAGGTGGGTGTTTTTGTTTTAACACCTTATGAGGACATAATAAGAACTAGTCATTTGTGGGGACCAAATTTGCATACACAGAAAATTAGCTGGTTTTCATAATGTGGGGACATCGCTAATGACCTAATTTGCATACACAAATTTAGGTGATGTTAATAATGATGTGGGGACATCACTAAATAGCTAACTTGGACACACACTTATAAGGTATATTACACAAGATCAAGGGGACATGGGTTTAACAAACATCAAACTGTGCATTTAATTTTAATAATTTATGCAAAATTACAAACTAAGCATGTCAAACATTGTGTAAAGCACATGGCTCTTATGGGTTTAAGCTCCTCATGACCAAAGAATTGTTTCTTAATCCTGGTTCTACATAGTACTTACAACCAAAGTTTCATTCATAGCTTTATTTTTTAAAGAATACAATCAAAACCTCCAAAGTAAACTGAGTTGCCTATATCCATCATTTTGTTGTAGCTTTTTATTTCTTTTCGAATAGCCATTTAAAAAAAACTAAAACTTTAAAAGAGTATGAAATTTATAAACCATTGATATTCTTTCTAGTTAAAAATACACAGCAGGCGGTACAGCAGGGTGTCTAAGATGACAGTGCATGTAAATTAGCCAATGTTAGAGAAAGTTTTAAGATAATTATAAGAAATAAACTTTAAGGCAAAATTGTAACAACACAGGAGCTTACTAAACAAAGCCACTTTAAAAATATCGAGAAGATCTATTTCTGGGAAAGAAATAATTTTTTGAAAGCAATGATTCGTCTGTAGACATTGAATTTTACACTTCCCTGAAATACCACATGATATAATGAAGGTCTTTATGTGTCTGTCCATCGCATGGACCTCATCCAAGTCCCAAGACTTCCTCCTTTTTCGAGGCAGATCTTTTGTCTAAATGTAGGAATAAACATTAGTTTACCAATCTTAGAAACATTTACTTTCAGCATTTAAGACAATAACAACAGTAGAAATAGACCTATAAATATTCAAGAAATAGAAATAATTATAAGGACAACATACTTAAATATCCGCAGAACAAATGTAATAACGTATTAATGAAGATGTTATCTTTAGTTAGTTTTTTTGTATAAAAACTATTAACAGACCAGATGGAAATATGAAAACATTTAGTGCATGCTAAAGAGGAATATACAACACAAAACAAATATGCCGTTCCTTATATAAATAAACATTCATTTAAGAAATTAAATTTATCATTTCAAAATCCTTTTAGAAACGTTTAATAAGGTTCAGGTTTAAGACACTGCTCTACATTAACAGGTCTACTCAACCATCATAAGACTCCCTCACATACACACAAACACCTAGCCAAACCTGCTTTAAGGGGACTCTGTATAAAAAGTTTGTACATGGTGTTGTTGCCATGTCTCCTGGAAGTTGTGGTTAGCAGTGTACTAGTCTGTAACCTGTAAATGTATTGGCCGATTAAGAACATTTAGTGCATGCTTATGAGGAATATGCAACACAAAACAAATGTGCCGTTCCTTATGAAAAAAACATTATTTGGAGAAATGGATTTATCATTTCAAAATCCTTTCGAACACGTTTAACAAGGTTCAGGTTTAAGTCACTTCTGGGGACATTGTTCTACAGGTCTACTCAACCATCATAAGACTTTCTCACAGACACACAAACACCTGGCCAAACCTGCTTTATGGGGACGCCGTATAAAATGTATAAACAGACCAGATGGAAACACAAAGAGAGTCTGTTGGCACTTCAAATGTCACTTAAGTAATAACATTTCTATTTCACATTTGTTTTCATGTACACTGAAAATGTATTGACATTATAGAGGGTGTTCATGACCCAGTAAGCAGGTGATTAAGGGGATGAAACATAGACAACACTCTAACAAACAATACTACTAAGATGGTGAAGATTTACCTGTTCAGTTGCTAATGATTTTGTAGCACTGTTGCTGTTCACGGGATGTTTAGAATTTGGTGGTTGGTACTGTCCCCTCTGGATGTTGTTAGCAGTGTCCTCTTCCATAGTCTGTAAATGTATTGGACAATTAAGAACATTTAGTGTGCGCCAAAAGAGAAACATGAACCACAATAATCTGCAATTCCTTATGAGAAGAATCATTTATTGTAAAAATGGATTTATCACTTCGAGGTTACATAAAAGAGCTATTGGAGGATTCTGGAATAAATATGAAATATTCAGCCACAGACACATTGTTTTCTAATTACTGCTTAACCACTTGAGGGCCCTAGAGAGGAGTTTGGTGATCCTGGGTCAGAAAGTCTGATAGGTATGGGGGTTAAAATCTTTTTTCCCTTGGAGGCGCTAGTGAGGTGTGGGTGTGGTTCCATTCTCACCTGGCTTAGGCATCATGCTAGACTGCAAAGTTTGTTGGTCCTTGGTCAAACTGTCGGAGAGTTGGAGAGCTTTAAATCTTTTGCCTTAAATTAAGCCATGCAAGTCAAACTGTGACTATGAATGTGTGTGGGGGCCAAAACATCCTTTGAGAAACGTTTAATTAGGTTCAGGTTTAAGTCTCTTCTGGGGACACCCTTCTACATTAACATGTCTACTCAACTATCATAAGACTCCCTCACAGACACAAACCTAGCCAAACCTGCTTTATGGGGACTCCGTGTAAATAGTATAAACAGACCAGATGGAAACACAAAGGAGAGTCGTTTGAAGTGACGTCAAATGTCACTTAAATAATAACATTTCTCTTCTACATTTGTTCTCATGTACACTGGAGATGTACTTACATTATAGAGGGTGTTCATGACCCAGTCAGCAGTTGATTAGGGGGATGAAACATAGACAACGCTCTAACAAACAATACTACTAAGATGGTGGAGATTTACCTGTTCAGTTGCTGATAATTTCATAGCACTGTTGCTGTTCACAAGATGTTTGATACTTGGTGCAGTGTCCTCTGGATTTTGTTAGCAGTGTCCCCTTCCAAATTCTGTAAATGTATTGGACAATTAAGAACATTTAGTGCGTGCCAAAAGAGGAACATGTAACACAAGAATGTGCAATTCCTCATAAGAAGAAACATTGATTGTAAGATGGATTTATCATTCTTACACAGGCGCCTTTGGAGAAGAAGTAAGGACTAGCTAGTGAGGTGTTGGTGTGGTGCCATTATGCTAGACTGCAAAGTTTGTTGGTCCCTGGTCAAGCTGTCTGCGCGTTACAGAGGTTTAAGGCTTTTGCCTAAGATCAGGCCATGCAAGTCAAGTGTGTGTGTAGGGGATGGGCGTGTTCTGGCCCAGGTGGAATGGCCACCTAATACAACAGCTTACCCTCACTAAAATACATAGGAAACACTGTGTCAATGCAGGCATTCTGTCTTGAGAACTACTGTATTAGTCCTGGAGCTTAGCTTTTTTTGTTTAATGTTTAATCTCACTAGATATTACGCTTTGTGTGTGTACTCCTAAAATTGTGGTTTTAGAAAAATACTCTGCAAAGTATATTCATTTCAATAGGATTGTCAGGTCCAGAACAAACTTTTAATAACAATCTGATCAATCAGCTCCATTCTTACTTTCTCAAAGTCAGGAGACCTCTCCATTATGAGACAGGTTAGAAGTGGTGTGCGCAAAAATGAAGGAGGATTGGTGAGAGAGTATTTTTTTGCAAAATACTTCTCCCTTACTCAGGACATCCATTAATTTCCAATGGTCCATACGGTGGCCCAGAAGGGCAAATTATCTTTCCCGTATATTTGTGTGTTTTTTTCCCTTGAAAATGTATGCTTTTTCCCATATAAATGTGCTTTTTTTCCCCTTATAAATGTGCATTTTCCCCCTTATAAATGTATACTTTTTCCCTTATAAATGGGCTTTTTTCTTCTTGAAAATGTGTGCTTTTTCCCGTGTAACTGTGTGCTTTTTCCCCGTGTAGCCGTCTGCTCTTTCCCGTTTGTGCGCAACTACTTTTTTCCCGTGTGAGAACTCTCTTTCTCCCGTATT
>JAOVVB010000010.1:20275178-20286461 GCA_028570985.1 Heterobranchus longifilis | reverse complement strand
TCGCGCCATAACGTTAAGAGAGAGGTTAAGGTACAACTTAAGAACTACTTAGCGATAAGAAGCTTTCGGGAAACCGGACCATGGTTTTTATTGAAAAAGACTACAAATCTGCCATGACACTGCTTATGGGTTTTATTCCACCATTTAAAAATTAAAAACATAATTTAACACAAAATACCCAATTTAAAGACTAAAGTTAGAATTTCCATCAAAGACATAAATAAATAAAACATGACAATTAGCTGTTTTAACTTAGCACTTTTTAACTTAGTTTAATAATAATTTAATTAGCTTTTTTGACAAATTTACTGGTCTGTTAAGTTACATTTTTGCACACTTACAGTTTCTGTTTATTTTTAACTTAATCTTAAAAACATTAATATCTAACTAAACACACATTTAATATTAATAGACTTACCACCTCACTATAAACGCAGCCAGTCCTACTGTATGCATGTGCAGGTGTTTATTATATACTATACCTACTTGTGCAGGTTACCCACAGGCTTCTAAGTAAACGGCCGTAATGTGCGTGCGTAGTGCCATAATTTGCATAAATTAGACTTGCAAAGTGTGTGAATTGAGTGTGTGAACCCCGTCCCCCCCAAAAAAAAATACCGGTTCAAGACTAAAGGGGGCGACGTGGAGCAAACGTGCCAAAGCTAAAAATTAGTGAGGCACTTATTTACACTCTCCCCAACACGTTTCAATGCTTCACCGTTGTGGGGATGTGGTTTGTTGTCCACATAACAGTTTCGGTCCCCGTAATGTTGGTGTGTATCCAGAGTGATGTCCCCACAATGCCATAATAACAAACACACACACACACACTCACCGTGATGAATGAACATTCTCCTACTACACATAATTAAACAGATTTGTCTGTAATAGATAGCTATAATGGACTCCCAGTCTGCAGTTTTTTATTCAAATCAATTAACCCTGCTTTATCTGGGTATTATCTCTCGCTTATTCATCCCTCCTTCTCCTCATGTGTCTTTCTTTCTATCTATCTATCTACCGCTTTCACCCCTCCCCCCACACACACACCTCCACCCCTGCATATACCCGGCAAAATTGATGTTTTGTGTTAAGTAAAGCTGAAGCTACTCATGTTATCGCACTCCATCAATAAGGGAATACATTAACGATATCTACGGGCTGGAAGAGGCTATTCATTTCCTCCGAGCGTGTCCTAGCGGAGACGCCTTCTCCTCTTTCAGCTCCTTGCCTGCATGCGGCGTCACTCCTCCAGGCTAATCGATGCCAAATCGAGCGGCAAAGAAAGACAGCGGAGAAAAAGAAGAGAGCAGGAGAGAATGATGGAGGGACAGTGGTGAAGTCAAGCTGACTTTCGCTCCTGAAGGGCAGATCGGCGGGTTTGGGTTACCAGAGACGTCCGTGCAGACGGAGTGGAGACAGAGAGAGAGTGAGGGAGTGTAAGAGAGAGAAAGAGATGGAGAAATGCAAGAGATCTTACTTTACTGGCCTGCTCACGTTCCCTCAATCTAACCTTCAGTGACTGAGATTTCCCAAAAATGATATTTAATAATCCCTTACACAACAGACAAGATAAAGTAATACTCAAAGCATCAGAAGTCAAACAAAGCTAAACAGATAGGCTGCAAAAAAAGTAATAAAAAAAAAATATATATGGAAATGCACAGTAAAGTTGCCAGCAAATTAATGTACAGTACTGTGCAAAGGGTTTGATCATGTGTGGAAAATGCTGTAAACTAAGAATGCTTTTAAAAATAGAAGTGTTAATAGTTTATGTTTATCATTTGGAAAATTTTAAGGTGCGTTGCAAAATCTGTCCCAAGAGTGTGTGTACAGTGAGAAATACTTATTGGACTTATATGACAGTCTACTATTGCATTAACAGCTGTGTCATGTTTATAGCGTTAATATATTCAGTAATAGATGCTTGTGCAAGTAATCCCAGCTCATGTGCATGCGTGTACTGTGTAAAATAATATTGGATTGTGTTTGGATTGATTTTCAGGACAATGTACTGTGTGCGGTTAAACCAACTATTAAGCCATCATCGATTGGTTTACGCAAACTCATTATTTATTTTAAAATGGTTAGCAACTCACATTTTTAAAAATTCTGACGTGGTAAAAGTTTTCTCAAAGTAAGATGTTTGTATAACATGTTATATATGGAAGGAGTCTCCAGTCTCAGTGCTTTGTAACAGGAAAAGGTAACTTCTTCAGGACAAAGGATTTTATACCACTTTTTTTCTCTCTATAACATGACACGGTTTTGTGTGTGTGTGTGTGTGTGTGAGATGGAAAAGCAACACGGGTCCAGCAACATCAGCGTTTGGACCCCAAAATAAACAGAGATTATTTTGCTAGATTTCAGACACATACCATGCAAACACTAAAGGTGCTTCAGCTAGAAATAAAATAAAATAAGTAAAATAACTGATTCATAAGTAATAAAGGTCAACAACAGTGCAGGAAAATACAATATTAATATCTAAGATAAGATATTCACTTTACTGAACTTCTACTCTTGAGATTTAATGTTGAGTTTGATTTTAGGCACTGGATATGATTTGAAATCCAACAGTACTGTATTTTATTATCATTATTAGTTTGTGATAAGATTGAGTTATTCATCCTGTCGAAGCATTGAAGGAAAAAAAACACAATATGACTCAGTGACACAGTGTTACAAGAGGAGAAATAGCATCAGGTCCACAAGCCTGACACCTGAGGAGCTGTCAGGACTGACACAATTAACAGTTCAGCCGCAGCTTAAAGATGCTTATCATAGTAAAGAATGCTAAGCATCTACCAGTAACCACATCTTGCACAGAGTTTAGAAGCAACTGTTTACAGTATATTACAGTATATATATTTAGCTTACACAATGTGGTCTAAAAGTCGGGATCCAGAGGACAAAAAAAATTACATAAATCTCAATCTTGACTTTATGTTACTTGTGTATATGCTACTGTAAACATAAGCACATTTTTAATGTATCAGGACTGTTGTTCCATGCAGAGATAATTTCCACCTTTTCTAAATTCACTTTTCAGTTTAGAAGCTGTCTTGGGTTTAAGAAAACTAAGACATTTTAGATTAAAGGAGAAATATCTTTGAAGTTTTCTTAAAACGGCTGGTGATTTATAATATTGTGCTTGTTATTCTTTAAATTGTTGTTCCTATAGTAACCACTAATTCACAGGGAATCAATTAGTAGGGACCCATTCTTTAAAGCTGTCTAATATTAAACTCATTTTCTACATGGATTATTATGTACTGGCTCATGGAATGCCTGGAGCCTATCCCTAGAACTCTAGGGCACTACAAGCACACACATATACATACTTTGTGTCTTGCATATCACCCAAATCAGGATGAGTTTTTTTCCTCTCAAGGTTTCTTCCTATTACCATCTCAGGGAGTTTTTCCTTTCCACTTTCGCTGTCGCCCTCGGCTGGCTCATCAGGGACAATCTTATCATTTTGATTCATACACATTCACATTTCATACAAACTTCCATTATTTCTTTTGATTGTGTAAAGCTGCTTTGCGACCATGGGAATTGTTAAAAGCACTATGCAAACAAAATTTAATTGGATTGAATGTCTTTGGAGTGTGGGAGTAAACCAGAGCACCCAGGGGAAACCCTCCAAGCAAAGGGAGAACATGCAAACTCCATGCACACAGCTGGGAATTGAACTATCAACCATGGAGGTGAGAGGCCACAATGTAACCACTACTACACTGTACTGCCTACTAACAATGAACTGATTATAAACTTACTTACTGGTGTTTTGGGCGAAAAAAGACCAGGGGTGAGTGTTGGAATGATAATATTACGGCATTCTCTCCCCAAATTGACAAAATAGTCACCTGGAATGGTTTTCAATTCAGAGCTGTGTCTTGCCAAGAGTTAACTGGTGACATGTCCACTACAGTGCTTCCACAACTACTGTACAAATCTATATCATGGCAAGAACCGTTCATATAAGTAAGCCTGAAAATTCTCAAGAACTATGTGTAAACACCTATGTTGAAATTGGAGCACTTTTGGTAGTGAACATTTTCTTCCTGAAGTTGATGCGTTGGAAGCAGAAAGAGTGGGCAAGTCTAAGGATTTGAGTGACTTTGATACAGGGCAAATTGTGGATGCGCTACCAGACTGCGACAATCATGTCGTCTCCTTCATTTTTAACTCCAGCCTGCTGCCACTGCCTCCAAACTGAGACTGGCCCCTTTGGCCTTCAGTGCTGACTTACTGCCAGCAATTTCTGCCTTTGTTGTATCAGTGAAACATGATGTATTTTTGGTATGCGCATGCGTAGTAGGTGTGGGTAGGAGAGACTGATAGGTAGGACGAATTTCAAAGAACACCATCATGCCCACTGGACATTGCTCCTGACCCACACTTGCACACATCCTACACTATCCTTACTATATATACCCTAGGTTACATTCTAAGAAAAAGCTCCAAGATCTGTTGGACATTAAACAATTCAAATATTATCTCCTTTAGTCTGACTTGTCAGAGCTGTAAATATATACTGTATATGTCTGCAATGATCTGTGCCAGAGAAAACAAGCTCCAGGCAAACTATTATTCATTTGTACAGATGAGTTAGTGATGAAATTTGTCATATTTTTCTAACACATGCTAATAAACATTGGGTGTACTGTATAGTACTGCAAAAGTCAATTAAAAGCGATTTAATAAAATTATATAAATGAATACAATAGCGCATTCATTAGTTCCATGATTCTAATCCTGTTCATGATTTATGGTGTGTTATATTCAATTAACAAATACACAAAGATTTGGACCTGTGGTGAAGATTGTGTAGTGTGAGAAACACAGTTTATAGCTATTTCAGGCAGAGAGCTCAGACGCAACCTGACCCTGACCTGTGTGTATTCGTTTGTGTGTGTGTGAGGTGGTGGTGGTGGTAGTAGTGGTGTGTGTGTGTGTAGTGGTTTGACACGTCTCATCAGATAAACTTCTCCTGTAATGATTTTGTTCTTTCTCTGTCACAACAAGACATTGATTTGACAGCTTTCATTTCTCAGCTGAATCTCTGCAATTACTGAGGAATCCATGACCTACAGCACTGACGCATATATTCTTATTCCTACATCATCTCCAGCTCAGTATGATGCTTTATAATACTTTATTTATACATCTCCAGCTTTATAACACCTTATATATCTGTATACCCTTTAAACAAAGACATTCTATACACGTGTGTTATTTCATGTTTTTTTTTTTTATTGTACATCGTAGGCTTTAAAATAAAACAAAACAGCGTTTTCTTGAGTTTTATGCTGATCATCTTGAGGCGGTTTAGTACAAACGGTTCGAGAGTTTAACTCTCAGCACCCTGAACTTTGCCGAAAACACACTCGACATCAACTCAGTGAAGAAAAGGTCAATATATTCAACATGTACTCTGATTTGGATTTGTGTGAGCTTCAGATGAAGGAAACACACACACACATACACAATATCAGCCAGTTCTGCATCATAATCTGCATTTTAAAGTTCCTTAGATACAGGTTAAGGTTATGCATCTATCAAATGTGGGCTGTTTTTTCTCTCTCCGTTATACTTTTTAAAAAATGGACAGCACAATGCTGTGTAGATCTCCATGCTCCCACACATACTGTAAAAGGTGCGGGGGTGGCTCAGTGTATTAAGGCTCTGAGTTACTGATCAGAAGGTCAGCAGGTCGTGTGCAGGGTTGCCACTGTTGGGCCCTTGAGCAAGGCCCCTAACCCTGCAAGACCCCGAGCCCAGGGGCGTTGTATAATGGCTTACCCTGCGCTCTGACACCAGCCTCCTAACAAAGTTTTGATCTTTGAAGAATATAGAATTTCACAGTGCAGTGATGTATATATGATGAATAAAGTCTGAACTGAACTTGACTTGAGGTCATCTTCACACCTCTTTGAGTTTTCTCATGACTTTGCTCATTTTCTTACCAACAGCAACTTTCCACTTTCCTAGATCAGTTTAAATTCTCACTCCAGCTTCTGTTATTAGTCTCACTTGGATATTTTAGATGTGGAACTCAAAGCTACTGCTGTAATCATTAGAGCTGTGTGATTTAATCACTTACGCAATTTAATCAATCTTTTGTTGGTCATTTCAATTAACTGAATCGATGGGTTGGTTTTCAATTCAGAATTGATTCACATTTTTAAAAATGTTTAGATCAGTGGATAAAACATTGGACTATGAATCAAAAGGTCATAGTGTCAAAGCCTAGCATCACCAAGCTACCACTATCGCCATATTGAGCACAGATGTATAATGAGATAGTTGCTCAGGATGAGGGTGTCTGGCAAATGCTGTAAATGTAAAGGTTCTAAAATTGACCTGCATCCATGCAAAGAACTGACATGTCCAACAACAATGTAGCTTTTTAATCCAGTGGGTTACAGTGTTCCACCAACCATATGAATGTATTGTATAAAAGGCACTAGGAACATATGTAAAAAAAAAAAAATAATATTAATAATTATCTGCTGATCACAAGTAGGTTACAGGTGAATATGAGAAACTACCTGTGACAAGCTTGAACTTGGTTGATAAGGTTGATATATAAATAAACCCCAAACAGAGAGATATATCTGTTTTTTCAATGTGGGAGTAGTTCGGCTGTTCGCATTTGTTCACTGATGAAAGTAATAAACCAATCAATACTTTTGAACTCTTTATGGTGAATCAATCCCTCATCATTCTCTTTTTCTCTTTTTAATTTCTACTTTTCTAATGTGTCCCAGAGATATGTATACAGTAACAGGAGCGATGAGCAGGCAAACCTGTAATGTCTTTATATTGATGCCGGAGATGAAAATATAACTATATAATCAAGTCATGAATGGACATTTTACTCTTTGATACACAGAGGAGATTCCTGTGTGCTTCAGCTGTCAGCTTGTATTCATGTGAAAGTATACTGTATGTATAAAAGATGATTATACTGTTTATATGTTTTACACATGTCTTTTCAGGTGCTTCGTAACATGACACACCGATAACACATTACACAGCACTGATCTTTGTTTGCTACTTTTAGTAGTTTTGAATGCTTAAAAACCAGACAAACTGAGTCAGACAATACATATTAGTGCTGACAAATTTACAAAAAATCACAATCGACAAAATATGGAGAAATGTCCCAAGGCTCTGACTGACATTGGGCCAGGTTCAAAGTGTAACACGGCCACACATGCGACAGGCGGTTGCTAGGCAACCCCGCAGCACTGACAATCAAAGGAAATGAGCTACACCTGGCCGGTAGGATATTTAAGTTCCCAGAAACCAGCGCACGCTGTGCGAACATTAGATAGCACCAGGTACGAGAGCGTGGCTCTGGTATAGCGAAAAGAGAAAAGAAAAGAAGAGAGAAAAGAGAAAAGATAAGAGAAAAGAAATGTGGAAAGAGAGAAGAAAAGTGAATCATAACAGCACTAAATAACATACCTGTTTTTGGTGACGAGAAGCACGGTGGCACGCGCCGACATAAGCGCGCCCTCTTTCCCTTCATAACGCTGCGTGGTGTTCACGCGGACCAATCATTCCCCTCCGAAATAAACAATCCACGGCCCAACGCCCACTCCGAGTCTTGCGTTGGGGCTTCCATACGTGATAGCATACCGAGGGGCGCCATATTGAAGCACCCCCATATAACAGAATGTTTGCACCAGATCAGGAGCCCGCGGATTTGGAGCGGGTACGCGAGATAATAATCGGTCAGGCGGGGTTGATTGGTAATCATGAACAAGCTCTGACCGAACTATTTTCGGAGATAAAGGGCATTTCGCAGCGCTTAGACAAAATCCATGGGCGCCTCGAGGCACAAGGCACTTCCGGATTGTCGGTGATTCCGGAATCACTTCCGGGGTCGGCTCCCGCTGCCATCACTGTAGCACAAGCACCCCCCCTGGTGGCCGAAACAAGACTACCTACTCCCCAGCCTTATGCCGGAGAGCCTGAGAGATGCAGTGCCTTCCTACTCCAGTGCTCTTTAATATTTGAGATGCAACCATCCCAATTTCCCACTAAGAGAGCCAAGATCGCGTTCATGATATCACTATTGACGGAAAGGGCACTGGAGTGGGCCACCGCAGTGTGGCAAAGCCTACTAGCAGCACACACTACATCAAATGATTTTCTACAGGCACTCAAGGCCACCTTTCACTATCCACATCTGGCTAGTGGTGTAGTCTTGCTTCTCCTTCGCATTCGGCAAGGAGGCCGATCGGTGGCAGATTATACCATCGAATTCCGGACACGAGCTGCTAGTTCAGGCTGGAACGCTGAGGCACTGAAAGACGCATACATTTAAGGCCTTTCGGAGAAGCTCAAAGATGAGCTGGCAATACGCGAACCACCCGAAGATTTAGAATCCCTGTACAGTATGGCCATAAAAATAGATAACCGCCTTCGTGAGCGCAGGGCGGAACGCGCAGAGAATTACAGGGTAGAGCCGATCTCTCCCCAGCGAGAGTTAGAACAGGAGGTGGATCAGGGAGAGCCCATGCAGCTAGGTGCAGCGGAGATCTCAGGGACCCCCCAGCTTTTGTTGTGGCAGGTCCGGCCACCACCAGGGGTGCTGTCTGCTGAATAAGCTAAAAGGGGGGGGGTCACTCTCGGGTGGAGGGCCGACAGAGACCCAAAGGTCAGACCCTCAGCGATCAGGGATCTTCCTCCCTATCGCCATCATCTGGGAGGAAGCCGCCACTACCCATCTAAAATTATTTGTAGACTCGGGAGCGGCGGGTAACCTAATAGATGTAGACCTGGTGCGGAGATTGGCTGTTCCATTCCACCCACTCTCTGCTCCCATTCCAGTGGCGGCCCTGGACGGTCAGCTATTCGAATCCGGTCCGATCATACATGAGACTGACCCACTAATACTGCGTATCGGGCAACATGCAGAACAGATTACCTTCCTCGTTACCCGAGTACCGGAGCTTCAGGTGGTACTGGGGTTTCCTTGGTTACGAGAACACAACCCCCGTATCGATTGGCTAACCTGTTCTGTCTCGGTTTGGGGCCCCGCTGCGCACAGAGCTGCTTAAAAGGGATTAGAACCCTAGGTGTGCAGTCATCCTATCAGGTCGACCTCTCAGCAGTTCCCAAAGATTACTGGGATCTGGCGGAAGTATTTTCCAAGTCGGGGGCCCAAAAGCTTCCTCCCCATCGACCTTTCGACTGCGCGATCAACCTGCTTCCAGGTTCGACCCCACCAAGAGGAAAGCTCTATTCCTTGTCTTCTCCCGAACAATCAACCATGGAGGAGTACATCCAGGAGGCGTTGTCCCTGGGATTCATTCGCCCGTCCACATCCCCCGCAGGGGCCGGGTTTGTCTTCGTAAAGAAGAAGGATGGGGGCCTCCGCCCCTGCATAGATTATCGGGGGGTAAACGTGATCACCCTGAAGGACAGCTATCCCCTACCCCTGATGAAGTCTGCCTTTGAGTGCTTGCAAAATGCGAAATGGTTCACAAAGCTAGATTTACGCAGTGCCTACAATTTGATCCGCATCAGGGCAGGGGACAAGTGGACACCAGGGCACTATGAATACCGGGTGATGCCATTCGGTCTGACTAATAGTCCAGCAGTGTTTCAGAGGTTCATTAATGAGGCGCTCCGGGAAACGCTTAACCTCTACGCCTTTGTCTACCTGGATGACATTTTTATTTTTAGTGCCTCCCTGCCAGAGCACATCACCCACGTACGCCGGGTGCTGCAACTTCTCCAGCAGAACCATCAATATGTTAAGCTAGAGAAGTCACAGTTCCACACAACCTCCACCTCCTTCTTGGGTTTCGTGGTATCCAGGGGCCACCTTCAAATGGACCCAGCCAAAATAAGGGCTGTGGTCAGTTGGCCCCGTCCTACATCGCTTCAGGCAGTTCAGCGCTTCCTGGGGTTCGCCAATTTCTTTCGGCGGTTCATCCACAATTTTAGCACCCTGGTGGCCCCACTTAGCGCCCTCACAAAGAGGAACCCAGGGCGATTTAAATGGACAGAGGAGGCTCAAGGGGGCTTCCGGGCTATAAAAGCAAAGCTCACCACAGCCCCAGTCTTACGGATGCCGGATCCAGAGACCCAGTTCATAGTGGAGGTAGATGCATCCGATGTGGGGGTGGGCGTGGTCCTCTCCCAGCGTTCCGGGGAGGACCAAAAACTACATCCCTGCGCCTACTTCTCACACCATCTGACCCTGGCAGAGAGAAATTATGGCATTGGAGATCGGGAGCTCCTTACCATAAAGCTGGCTCTAGAAGAGTGGAGACACTGGCTGGAGGGGGCCAAACAGCAAATACTGATCTGGACCAACCACAAAAACTTATCCGGTCGGCCAAACGCTTAAACCCCCGACAAGCCAGATGGTCCCTCTTCTTCTCCCGGTTTGACTATGTGCTCTCGTTTCGCCCGGGCTCAAGAAACCTCAAGCCGGACGCCCTCTCGCGCCAATGGGATCCTCCGTTAGAGGAGCCAGAAACTGAGAGCATTATCCCAGCGCCATGCATCCTTGCCCCCGTACGCTGGGCCATTGAACAACAAGTCAAGCAGGCACAGCGACAGGAACCAGATCTGGGAGGAGGACCCCCCGGAAAGCTATATGTCACTACCAACCTCCGCCCCCAAGCTCTTGCATGGGGTCACACGTCCCCATTCACGCCACACCCAGGCACCACTAGAACCCTTGAGTTTCTTCGCCAGTGCCTTTGGTGGCCCGGCATGGAGAGAGATGTTCGGGCTTATGTGTCAGCCTGTCCGACCTGCGCACAGAACAAGGAACCCCGTACACGGCCACCTTTCACTATCCACATCTGGCTAGTGGTGTAGTCTCACCTCTCCTTCGCATTCGGCAAGGAGCCGAATGCTGCACCCATTACCTATACCATCGCTTCCGTGGTCCCATCTCTCCCTGGACTTTGTTACGGGTCTGCCCTCATCCAAGGGGAACACGTCATTCTGGTGGTGGTATATCGGTTCTCCAAAGCCTGAAAGTGTATTCCCTTGCTAAAACTTCCATCGGCCAAGGAGACAGCGCAGTTGGTCCTCCATCAGGTGGCCCGGGTACATGGCCTTCCAACCGATCTGGTCTCTGACTGGGGCCCGCAGTTTGCTAGCCGGTTTTGGGAGGCGTTCTGTAAACTCATTGGGGCCACAGCCAGCTTGACATCGGGCTTTCACCCTGAGTCGAACGGGCAAACAGAGAGGGTGAATCAAGACTTAGAGCGCACCCTCAGGTGCGTAACCTCCTCC
>JAOVVB010000010.1:20263478-20275078 GCA_028570985.1 Heterobranchus longifilis | reverse complement strand
TGTGAAGCTGCTTTGAGACAATGACCATTGTTAAAAGCGCTATATAAATAAAATTGAATTGAATTGAATTGAATTTCTTGTACTCTTCTTCTGTGTTTATAGCCAACTCTCAAACCAAATTGGTAGATACTGCCACCTGCTGTATTGGAGAGCATAAAGACACATGTGTACTTGGTTACAGAACAATATAGGAAGTGTGAACGCTGGCCAGCTTTGGAGAGATGATGGAGGAGCAGCCATATCTGGGCATGTCCAACATGGCTCAAATTACAAGGGATAAAAGGGTAACTCGGTTCCCAAGAAAAGAACAAGAGCTCCCTCGAAAGCCTTGTCTGAAACTTTTAGGGGGAAAGCTAGAAAAATCTTTACTTTTGTTTTATAGGTTATATTTTATTTTCTGTAAAAACATAATAGTATAAATATGTCAATGTTGTGTTTTAATCTGTGCCGTATTAATTGCCTGCAGTAGAGTGTTTTGCACTGTAATGCTGTGCACTTATATGTATGCACGTGCATGTGACTTGGGAAGTCTTCTTGCACACTACAAAATAGAGCCATACCACCAGGGAAAGGAACTCTTAACTCTTTAGCATTTTTGGCAATTTCATTCTCCCAACTTTATGGGAACAGTTTGGTGACGGTCCCTTCCTGTTCCAACATGACTGCGAACCAGTGCACAAAGCAAGGTCCATAAAGACATGGATGAGTGAGTTTGGTGTGAAAGAACTTGTCTGGCCTGAACAGAGTCCTAACCTCAACCTGATATAAAAACTTTGGGATGAATATTTCTGTCATATTTGTGAAGCAGCTTTGAGACAATGACCATTGTTAAAAGCGCTATATAAATAAAATTGAATTGAATTGAATTGAATTGAATTGAATTGAATTGAATCGAATCGAATTGAATTGAATTGAATCAGACTGGAGACTGTGAGTCAGGCCTCGGTCAGATCAGTGTCTGACCTCACAAATGTGCTTCTGGAAGAATGATCAAAATTTCTCATAAACACAATCCTAAACCTTGTGGAAAGCCTTCCTAAATGAGTTGAAGCTGTTATAGCTGCAAAGGGGGCGGGGCCAACATCATATTAAACCCTATAGATTAAGAACTGGATGTTAATCAAGTTCATATGCATGTGAAGGCATGACAGTGAATACCTTTGGCAATAGTGTGTATATACATGCTAATTGCTTTTTTGCATTTTCTTTTTCACTGTCATGTGGTGTCATGTGTTTCGCTTTGCCGAGTCTATGCATGCCAGTTAACTCTCAATAAGAATTCAACTAATGACGCACACGTTTCTAATGATTAGGTTGACTTTAAGCATCCATCCATCTCTCCATCCATCCACTGGCTATACCGGTTATCCTGTGTAAGGATGCACAGGCTACATGGATGCACAGACAATCATATGATGCTGTAAGAACCAATTGCAGGGCACAAGCACAGTCTTAAATGTAAATAAAGAATCATATGTAAAACATAAGAGAGACTTTCATGAAATAACTTGCATACTGTATGTGACATTTATGCGTTATGGATATTATGTGTCTAAACCAGTAGTCCATATACAGTATTTAATGTATGTAAAGTAATGTGTATCTGGCTTTGTACTCTACTCTGCATAAATATGTACAGTTTATTTATTTACAGTATATATATTCACATACTGCTTTTAAAACTGTTTCTTTTCTATTCTTTTTCTTTATATTATTATTATTATTATTATTATTATTATTATTATTATATTAATATTATTATAATTTTCCTCCTTAATGTTGCTTTTTAACTTTTTAAAATTTCACCTATTTTATACATTTATTTATTTTTGTGCATTCATTGTGGACAGCTAATGAAGAATTTTATTGTGCATGTACATTGATACTGTGTATATGGCAATAAACATGAACAATAACATAACATGACAATAAAATAACGTGATATTCTACATAGAGATCCATGTTTCATGGTATGGTGACACTTTCCCCACCTGATTCAAACCGTGTCCGTGTACCTGTGAATAAGAAACCAGCCTTTCAAGTGGACTTGAGCAGGGTACACTGATCAATGCCCAGGGGTGCCACAGAGAGCTCACACTACTTTACAGGCTCATCTTTGTTTTGGTTTCAGTCTCTCCTCCTGTCCTGTCACATCTATTTACATGTTGTTTTTCCAAGTGAATGGTGAAAGACTGTATCACACTGGGACATCATTTCTGAACCAGACAGCTGTACCTACTGGAAAACCTCAGAGGAGCAGACACAGAGTCTTCAAGATAAAGACACACGCACAAAGAAAATCAGTGTTAGAATTAAAATGTCCCCCTAAAATACCATCTGTCTTTACATTTCTTCTCCTTCTTTTTTCTGCTCTAACAGATGACAGCTCATCTGATCATCTCTCTCCTCACAGCTCCTTACTGACAAAGTGCTACACATAAGGAATAAAGTGGCTTGTCAGAGAAGAACTGAAAAGTTTCAACCAACACGCCACCCATTTCTAAATTAACGAAGGCTTTAGTTCCGTAATCATCACACACTTTAATGGTAAGTCTTTTCTTAGAGCGTGTATGATATCACGTTTCAGAGACACCTGTCAGGAAACGAGTGTGATGTGTTGTCTTAAAAGAAATAGACATAAAATAATAATTCTACTGCCTACGCTCCTCTTTAAACAGAAAGATGTAGAGGATAAAATAATGAGAAAGATTCAGAGAGAGAGAGAGAGAGAGAGAGAGAGAGCAAGACAGGAAATAAACAAGAGATGGAGAGTAAGACAGATGAAGGGCAGGAAAGAAAAAGAAACCTGAGAGGGACAGAGAAGCGAGAGAGAGAGAGAGAGAGAGAGAGAGAGAGATAAGGGGAATCGGGTTCTCCCTCCTACCTGCCTCCTACACTCAGAGTGATTTTGGAAGGACCTGTAGGAGGAGAAAGAGGAGGATGGAGATTTTCATCACCACTCTCTGGCATCTCATAACCCTTGTGAAGGAAAAAAATAAATAAATAAATAAATAAATAAATAACCCAACTTAACAGATTTGGAGCTGGCTCACTCCCACACAGCACGGCTTGGAGGAGACGGAAAATATTCTCCTTCGTACAGAGTAAATAAATACCACAGCGCATTATCTGATACTTGATACAGTGTACTCGAAAAGTGGAGTAAATGAACGCTATATAGCAAGATGTCTTTCAAAAATGGAAGACATACTTCTAGCTGCACTATTGTCAGAGCCACTATTACGGAAAATTAATCAACCACCTTCTGACAATCAGGATCCAGTATTCTACATTGAAACAAAATTCTTTACATTTTCTTTTCTTCTTTATGGAAATAAATCATTATGTATAAGTAATGTACACGTTTCCAGTGCATCAGGAAGAAACTTGTGCCAGGATCTGTGTTCGCAGCAGCGTAGGGGAAGCAAACTTATCCCAACTCGCACATGAGGATAAAACAAGTAGACGTGTTGTGTTCATCATTAGTTCTTTACAGGTCAGCCTAGCCAAATGAATCATGCTAATAGACTCATATAACATATAATGCTCATCCAGATAAAGAAATTAAAATATTAAACATATCCTCATTTTCTGAAGTAATAAAAATACAAAAAAAAAGGTCTCTCAGTTTTTTAATCAGTTGTGAAATTGTTTGTTGGGGGACTGAAATAAAGGGCGTCTGCACCTCTCAACAGGTAACAGTGTGACGATGAATCTTGGGGAAAATCATGTAAAAAAAATAAAGTAAAAGAATCATACAATGGTGTAAAAAAGTGTTTGCCCCCTTACTGATTTCTTTTTTTTTTGTTGCAGTTTGTCACGCTTTTTATTTACTATAGTCACATTAACAGCTGCACTATTGTTAGAGCCACTATTATGGAAAATTAATCAACCACCTTCGACCAATCAGAATCCAAAATCTTCACATTTTCTTTATTTTTTTTTACTTATTTATGGAAATAATTCACTACGTATAAGTAATTTATATGTTCACTGAATGTTTCAGATCGTTAAACAAACTTAAATATTAATCAAAGACAACACAAGTAAACACATCATGCAGTTTTTAAATGAACGTTTTTATTATTAAAGGAAAATAAAATAAAAAAACTACATAGCCCTGTGTAAAAAAAAAAATTTTTGCCTCCCCCTGTTAAAACATAACTTAACTTTGGTTTATAACACCTGAGTTCATTTTTCTCTAGCCACACCCAGGCCTGATTACTGTTCGCAATCAAGAAATCACTTAAATTTCACCTAAAGGGCCTGTCTGACAAAGTAAAGTAGACCAAAATCTTCCCAGGGATCTTTGACTAATATTTAAATTTGTTTAATGATCTGAAACATTAAAGTGTGACAAACATGCAAAAAAAAAAAAAAGGCAATCAGTACCTTTTCACACCACTGTAACTAAATAGAATAGAATCAGATCTGAAAATAAATAAATCATGAAAAAATCCAGTGCAAAAATACTGTGAATCTTGTGAAAAAAAATCAGAAGTAAAAAAAAGAAATAATGAATTACGTAAAAACAATCATATGTGAAAATAAGAATTATGATTTATGTAAAAAAGAAGCAAATTTGAATGAATAAATCAAGGGTAATTACTTAATTAAATAATCATATCATGTGTAAACAATCAGATGTAATAATAATTGAGTTGTGAAAAGAATAAGATGTGAAAATTAAATGAGTCATGTAAAGAATCAAATTTGCAAATCAATGAATCAAGTGAAAAAAATAATAAAAAGAACATAAACTTTGTAAAAAAAAAAATCATATTTGAAAATAATTTAATGAGCCAGACGTTAAAATAAATTAAATATATGCACACAAGTAAAAAAAAAATTGATGTAAAAAAAATAAAATAAAATTAAGCAAATTGCATTAACCAATGATGTACAAAAAAAAAAAAAAATCTAAATAATCACTTACGAAAAAGGTATTGTGTAAAGAATCACTAAAAAACTAAATAAACATTATTTGGTTAAAATCAAATGAAAAATGATGGGATTATATAAAGAATTACATGGAGAAATAATAACACCTGCAATAATTGTGAAAAATGTTTTGGCTGTCGTTGCAGCATTAAACGTGTGTGTGCGTGCGTGCGTGCGTGCGCGTGTGTGTGTTTGCGTGCACAAGTATACTGTTCATCAGTCTCCACTTATTAAAGTCATACAATATGCCAGTGATTTTAATCTCGTGTGCTGTTTCTCTGACAGATCTCTCCCTGCAGCTGAATCTCTCTGTGAACACCTCATAATGTCTTCATTATACTTAACCACAGCCTCGGCCGTGTTGGGGCTGTAATGAGAGCCGTCGGTGAAGCCTTGACAGGTGTGTGTTAGCGAAGAGAATGTGATGCCTCAGGACTTAGTCTGGGAGTCATTAAAAGATAATCAGCCGTGGAGTAAAGAGCAGAGATCAGCAGTGATGGTCGAACTGGACGCCTGCGAGTCAAAACGGAGTCGCGATTTTAGCAGCAATGACACCTGAAATAAGATCTTTTCTGTTACAGGAAAATTAGGTGTGATGCATTGAAGGTGGAAACATCCAGTCATATCTGATGATTCCTCGAAGCAGTCATAAGGCAGGTGTTTCTTTAGCTCCCTGCTAGTTTCAGTTTTAATGGTTTCGTTATTAAATGTGTATAAAGAGAACATGAGGAGAAATGAAGCTGGTTCAGGAGTGTGTGCAGCCAGGAGAGTAGTGTAACATTGTGCAGCTACAGTACTACCGCTTCTTCGTTTCCAAGTCAATGCCCAAACCCCAGCTCCTGGACGCAGTGCAGTGTCGGGTTCAAGCTCGGATGAAACTGGAGGGTTGCATCAGGAAGGGTGTCCGGCGTAAAAACCTGCGTCAGGTACCGGAACAGACAAAGAAGTGGACACCTTTAGCGCTCATGACACGCCCATGAGAGACAAACTGTGAATGCGACTCATCACCGGCCGTGACTTAAGAGTCGCTGTGCTTTTTAGCATCCGAGCTGAAGCAGAACTCCAAGCGTTGAAGCTCTGTTGCGGCATCTCAAGTAGAAATGGAAAACCTTCCACGGACACAAGGTCGTCCTGCAGGTCACAGGCATTATGAGGTGGAACTATCGCATCTCGGACAGGTATCATTTCTGATTTTACAAATTTGCTGCACATTTCCAGCGTGACGTCTGAAAGAGAGAGAGAGAGAGAGAGAGAGAGAGAGAGAGAGAGCGCTGACCTTGAAAACTCCTGCAGTCCATTGATTTGCTTAGCTGGATGAAGCTGACAGCTCCTCGTTAGCCGACAAGAGAGGGAGAGAAAGAGAGAAATAAAAAAGAAAGAGCAAAGCTGGAATGAGATGGACAAAGAGGAAGAGGGAGGAAGACAAACAGACAGAGACGTCTGTGAGATGGATGAAGAGAAAAAAGAGGGGAAAAGTGAAAGTGAGAGTAAGAGAGAGACAAGCAGACTAAGGAAGAGAGACAGAGAGGCAGATGGAGAGAGAAAAAACAGAGAGACAGACAGATACAGACAGAAAGATAGAATGACAGAGAAAAGGAATCAAGGTATTGGATGGATGAAAGCTGCTGAGATCATTTTATTCAATGAGCTGTGAATAGGTGTGTGTGCGTGTGTGTGTGTGTGTGTGAGAACCACCGTTCTTTTGTGCTAGAATGAATAGACAAAGGATGAGTGTATAGAGTATAGATAGACAGACCCTGCTGCGTTAGAAGATACTGAAGTGTACGATCTTTAGTAAAGTTCAATCCTCTCCTGTCAATTCCATCCTGATCTCTCCAACCTTCACGTGACTTCATTTTACCTCTCTCACCTGACAGGCAATGCTGTGTGTCACCAGCAGGAGGCAGCGTTATCTCTACAAGCTGAACATCTTTTCCCTCACTCTCTCTCTCCAGCATGAGGTTCAACATGTCGAGCTGCTTTTCTGCTCAGCGTGTTGGTAAAGAGTGGTTGATGGAGTTACTTTAGCCTTTTCAAGTCTACTCAAATCAGACTGATTGCTCTTCTCCAAACCTCTCATTGACGCTGCATTACTTTTAGCCCAGCTGATGTTCAGCAGATGCTCTCGAGACTGTTCTCCAGGAGATCTGAAGTGTCTGAAATACTTAACCTAAAAACCTCCATGCGCTGCTGCCACTAGGCTGGCTGACACATCAATCAGTGGCTGTACAGTACTGTACCTAATAAAGTGTCCATTATAGTTGTAATGCAGGTAATTGTGTCAGATGAACACACTGACCAAGACACAGTGCTGAGAATAAGAGAGAAAGTGTTCATACACACTGAATGAAACAGTCAGAACATCTGGTTTCATCCTCAATCACAACAAGATTCCGACTGTAATATGCAGGGTTACAGTACGGCATAGTTTCCATAGCAACAGGAACAGTTACATAAGATGGATGGGGTTGTTAATGTGGTGTACTGTACAATAATCTTAAAACTGTGATGAAGAGAAGAGAAGAAGAATGTAAGAGAGGATTAGACATGTTTTTAAAAAGAAGAGAAGAAAAAAGGGAAAAGAAAGAAAGTAGAAAATGAAACAGATAAGAGAGTGGAACAAAAAAAGGAAAAAGACAAAAAGAAAAAGGATGACAGAAGAGAAAGGAAGGGCAGTGAAAGGAAGAGAGCACAAAAGAGATGAAGAGAAATGAAAAAGAAAAGAAAAAAAGTGGAAAATCTTAAAACTAATAGAATCTAAAAGAATAAACAGGAAAAAAGAAATGCAAACAAAAAAGAAAAGAAGAATAAGGAAGAAAAGACATGAGAGAAGAAGAGGAGAAAAAAGACAAGGGAAGCATAAAGAAGAAAAGATAACAAAATCCAAGAGAAAAGAAGAGAAAAGAAAATGAGAACATTTAAAAAAAAAAAGAAATGCTAAGAATATTAAAGATAAGAAAGAGAAAAAAGAGAAGAGAAAAGAGGAAAGAGAAGACAAGAGAGAAGAAAAGAAAAAACAAAATAGAGGATATAAAAAAAACAGTAAAAGTAAATTAAAAACGGCCTTTCTTATAATTGGAGTAATTTCATATACATAATAAACGTCCATGGTTGAACTTCCAAAAATAAAGAGTTTTTATGTTTACAAGTTGATCATACTCATAACAACCCCGCCCCCTTTTGTGACAACTGCACCCTCTTCGACTGGTCTGACTTTAAGTGCCACTCTGCATCGAACCACAAACTCTAAAGTTTCCCGTGGCTTGCACAGAATCTTGCTGCCCAAACGAACACTAAAAGAAGGCTAAAAGAAGTAGAAAATTAAAGAAAAGAAAAATGGGAAGAGAAAAGAAGAGGAGAAAAACTAAGAGAAGACAGGAGGGCAAAAGAGAAAAGAAAAGAAAAGCATAAAGTAGAGGAGAGAACAAAATAAAAGAGAAGAGAAATGAAAAAGAAGAAAGAAAAGTAAAAAGAAGAGAAAAGAAAGGGCAAGAAAATTAAAGAGATCAAGGAAAGAAAAGAGAAGAAAATTAAATAGTAGAGAAGAGTAGAGAAGAGAGTTAGAAATTAGAGATAAACTCTTTTAAATCGTACACACTGGAAAAATAATTTAAAACACAAAGGGAGAAGTTGACCAAGCGTAATTAGTTCTACGCTGAGGAACCCGAGAGGAACCCACAGCACACCTAGGAGCGGCGCTGGCAGCTGTCTGTGCTTGCCCGAGCAGTCTGGCTGCTCCTCTCCACTGCTGCTCCTCTCCCCAGAGTGCTGTAATTAACGCCACGTTTATGAGGCAGGAGTTAAAGGAAAGAACTCTCGGCAGCAGGTTTCCTCCCTCCTCCATGATTACCATCGCTCCCTGTCATGATAACAACCCTCTCGATCCCTGCAAGGGCTCACACACACACACACGCATGAACACACTCTCTGCTCTCTGCACGGTTAACTAAAACCGCGCGCATCATCAGCTGCACTCCCATTCCCCAAGCCTACACCTGGGTTTTATTCCTAAACCCCCTGCTCGCTCGTCTCCATCAGACACAGGGAAGCTTACCGAGGCTGATATCGACTGTCTGCTGGATCATACCGAGGCCCGGGGGCTGTCGACTCGCAGGTGCCATCTCTATAAATAAATCCCCAGTGAGCCAGAGGAGATTATGGATTACAAGTACGTTTCGATGGAAGACTACAGAGATTACAGCCTAAGCTCTTTTGTAAGATCTTCCTTATGAGAGAAACATTTGCAAACAAATCTCTCTTGCAAACTCTCGCAGAAAGAAAAAAAAACAGAATCAAGAAACCTACAAGTGGAGAACTTTATTTAAAACACATATCACAATATTAGAGATGTGTACCATAGCAATAGGCAAAAATTTCCCATGAGCCACACTGATTGTAGCTGTCTTGCACCTGCATGCTTAGCCTCAGTGAGCTAGCCTGGGAAAACAAGAGTTTGCAGTAAGGATATCAGTCTATTAACCCATCATGTTTGTTTTACATAATATTTCTCCATAGCACACATATTTATGAAACATCACAAGAGGGCACCTTGTGGGTGAGTTTATGTTGTGTGGAACATTGTTGGTGTCATGATCTAGTGGGCTTTAGATGTTAGGGTTGTGGTGAGGCATAGATGCAGAGGTATGAATGTACAGAGTATTTTTATTTAAACAAAACAAAAAACATGAACTTTAAACAAAACTTGAACAAAGGAAGTTGGTTTTATGCTGGAGCATGTTTCAAACAAAACATTAATAAAATAATAACTTACACAGACTAGGACATCTAACTAGGGGCTTAAACAGACTAAACAAACTAAACAGACTGGTATCAACACATACAGACAAGAGACTAAACATACTAGACAGACTTGGCTAGACCTACTCGCTGTTATGCACACTAGCTGCTAAGCTGGATAGTAGCTAAACAGACTAGTTCCTAAACAGACTAGTAGCCAAAAGATCCAAGGGACGAACAGACTAGGTACACAGCAGACTAGGTAAAAACAGACTATGAACTAAACAGGTTAGTAACTAAACAGACTAGGAGACTAGACAGACTACTAGTTCAATGATTTAGTAGTTAAACAGACTAAGAACGCGAGACTAATCACACGCAGACTAAGAAAGGCTAATCACACAAGGTGAGACACACAAGAGGCTAATCCTACTAGAGGCTAATCCTACTAGGGGCTAACCATGCTAAGCTTACACTAGGAGACACAGAGACAAGGAGACATACAGACAGCAACAGTAACTTAACATACTAGGGTATTACACAGACAAGAATACTCACAGACAAAGAGACAAACTAACAACACCTACTAAAACTGACCAAAACCAACACAAAACAAATGCCAACTTTACATAACCAATGCTCGACTCAGTTTTCCAAAATAAAGGAACTAATGAGCTACCTCGGTTCAGGTGACCGCTCTCATCACCTGACCAAGGCGTATTCTGGGAAACTGAGTCCAAAAAAAAAAAACTACACAAACTCACATACTAGGTTATCGGGCGCACAGTGCCCTCTAGGGGTGATTCCTTACAGTTGGCAACTATTCTCGATGAAAAGTAGCTAAGGCCTGCTGGGAAAGTTGCTAAACGACATCAAATGCTAATTTGCACATTGATTACATGATTACGCCATATTTGCATAGCAACTAGAAGCAGGAAGAGAAGGTGATATTGATGGAGGTATTATAATAGGGAACAGACATCGGACTGCCTCCTTCATGTCTGAAACGCCAGTCTCCCAGGAACTTCTTTAATGGCGCAAACATGTGGAAATAGCTTGGAGCAAGGTCAGGCATTCCACAGTCTCATATGGAGCTTATGAGACAAAGAACAGAAAATGTCTAATAATGCAAAAAAATGCTGCACTGAGATATACATTTACAATCCTCAGGGTCATGCTGGTTTACCAGCTTATGCGTTGGATTTGTATTTTGGAAATTAGAACAATCCGTCATCATGGCTTTACAATTTACCCTACATAGGTCTTTAGATTGTGAGAAAGAAAAAGTTACACATAGAACATGCAAACTCATATAGACCCACACAGACCGGAGGTGAGATTCGAACCCCCTGAACCTGAAGGTGTGAAATGACAGTACTATTCACTAAGCCAGCATGCTGCTTTGGAACCACAACCATGTACTGTAGATGTGCTAGAATAGAAAATAGGTACAAACAAACAACACAGCATGAACAGAATTGTACAAATATGTAGCTGACACCAATTAAGGAGTGGAGTGATATAGCCGAGGTTGAGGAACTGTCAGAGCCGGATGTCATGCACCATGCTGGCACTGAAGGGGTAGTGTGACAACTGAGTGTCACCACAAAATAAGTTTTAATAAGTGTGTAAAACAAATAAAAAAAATAGTTGATACAAGTGTAAAAAAAAATGTGATATTTATTTAAAGTCTGTTTAAACCATATGCCATAAGTATCTGGCAACAGGGTTCATTTTTGATAAATTGCAAGTTTTTGAAAATGCTTGATTGCTGTTGTTGCTGCTAAGGGTGGCCCAACCAGTTACAGTAGAACCTTGGATTACGAGCATAATTCGTTCCAGAAATGGGCTCGTATTCCAAAACACTCGTAAACCAAATTTAATTTTCCCATAAGAAATAATGGAAACTCAAATTATTCGTT
>JAOVVB010000010.1:20238903-20256375 GCA_028570985.1 Heterobranchus longifilis | reverse complement strand
GATAAGTGCATTAGTGTAGCAGGGGATTATATAGAGAAATAAAGGGAGTTTTCTCTTATAACTGTGGTTTATTCTGCACAATCAAAAATCCTGATTTGACTCGAACACCCCTCTTATGTCATGCATCATGATGTAAACATGCATATATTCTCACATGCTGCCAGCTCTTCAGAAGTGCTCTTATAAAAAAAAAAAAAACACCTGGTCTGTATCAAAACAAATCAAAAACAAACATAGTGATTTAATATAAACCCGCTGCTTAATGTATTATTATTATTACTATTATTATTATTATTATTGCCATAAATAAAACACCACAATGTGCAAGATAGCTCATTAAGATGAGCTAGATGGTGCAAGATGGTGCATTAAAACAACTCCCGAGAGAGTGAGAGAGAGAGAGAGAGAGAGAGAGAGAAATTGATAGCAGGGGTGTGTTCAAGTGCAGAAGTCTGTTTATGTTTTTATTTTTATAACTTTTATTTATTAATTAAATACTAATGCAAGTACCCGTCGTTGATGGGTAAAACATTTGTAAAAATAATTAAAAGGATAAGGCTAAAAATAATCAGATCAGTTTTAATGTTATAGTGTACTTGCGTTTTTTTGGAGTGAGCCATGCTGTGTCGTGCTTTTTGTGTTTTATGAGGATTTGGTCGCTTTGTAGTTTCTGTGTCTACTGCATACTTTGTGTATTTACGCTCAACTATCGCATTGATTGGCTCTGTTGAATGATGCTTATAGCCACGCCCACGTTTAGGGAAAAAGTGCTATGTTTGTACAAAAAAGTGCTAGATGCTGTGACATAATCTGCCACAAAACTGCTCATAATGTGCCTTCTACTAACATTTTTAATTAATTTATGGTGCATGACTTAACTTCAGGCAAATGTTGAAGGACTGGCAAAGTTTCATTAAAATTTACATTTTTAAGCCAGTTTTGCGTGCTGCTGTCAGACACAGACAGAAATTTTTCTTTTGGGTTCTTCAATGTATGGAAAGTAAAGACACCATTGAAAAAGCAAATTCTGACCAAAGGACACACAAATCCTTTATTTTATATATATATATATATAGACATAAATACTTTTCACATAAAAACAAAACATATATGAATGGAGAAACAAAGAGCTTTATTATCATTGCGCATTTGCTTACTTTAAGTTTTTAAAACTTGTGCACTCGTAAACATCCATAAATCAGATGAAATTGATGATTGTCTTGTATGTATTTTGCACACTGTGGCAGGACCATGAACACTACATAAACTGAGTTACATAGAACAGGACATAGCAAATCAGAAAGGAAATCAATTGACAGCAGACCAGAAATAAAAACATTGAGAGATGAAGAGTAAATAGTAAGTAGGAAGAGCAGCAGTAATAAGAGTGAAGAGTGATGAATGGGGAGTGAGTAGTGAGGCGTGAGGAGTGAAGAGAGGTGAATGGGGAGTGAGGAGTGGAGAATGAGGAGTATTGAGTGTGGAGTTGGGTGAGGGAAGTCAGGAATGTGGATTGTGGAGTGAGGTGAGGGGAGTGAGGAGTGAAAAGTGGGGAGTGTGAAGTGAAAAGAGGGGAGTGAGGAGTAAAAGAGGGGAGTGAGGAGGATGGAGTGGAGTGGGGTGAGGGAAGTCAGGAGTGGGATTTATGGAGTGAAGTGAACAGTGAGAGGTAGGGAGTGAGGTGTGAGAGGTGGGGGGTAAGAAGTAAAGGAAATGAGGAATGGGGAGTAAGGAGTGAAAGTGGGGAGTGAGGAGTGGAGAGTGAGGAGTGGAGAGTGAGGAGTGAGGCTGCTGTAACACATAAACTCATCTTTAGTGAGCACTTTCTCTTGCTCAGGGTCAGGGAGGTTACAGAGTACATCCCGGGAATACAACATGGACAGACAAGTCTGTGTGTTTGTGAGTGTGTGTGTGTGTGTGCGTGTGTGTGCGCATGTGTGTGTGTGTGTGCGTGTGTGTGTTATAGAGGTGTTCTTGGATGATGTGGATTTGCTAATGGACCTGAAACACAACACTATTCACATCCAGTTTACCTACAAAGTGTAAATGTGTGTCAATAGACAGATGGACAGATCGATACTTGAGACCCTGACCAGTGTAGAATGCTTCCTGAAGATTAAATAATGAAGCAAGCAAGCAATCAAATAAACAAACCAGTAAACAGGAGCACAAGCAAATAAACTGGCAAGCAAACAAACAACACAAAAAATAAGTAAACAAACAAACAAGTAAACATACAAGCAAGAAAACAAAAGGAAACAAGCAAGGAAGTAAACAAACAAACAAGCAAACACACAAGGAAACAAATATACAATTTGAGAAAGAAACTTTGACTGAATGTTGTTGCTGGAGGAAAAAACAAACAAACAAAAGCAAACAAACAAATAAAGATCAAACCTGATCAGAAAAAAAGTGGTTGTGGAAAATCAAACAAACAAATAAACAATAAAGTAAATCAAATAAAGAGTAAAGAAAAGGAGTGCAACCTCGATCAAAGCTGTTGAAAATGAGCAAACAAACAAATAAACAAACAAATAGTTAAATAATTAGACAGAAAGCTGACCAGGAAATGGTTAAATGAATAAATTAACGCTGTGATTCGACTCGATCTGTGGCGATCACCTCATAACTCTATCCTTTGACAAATGATGAGTGTCATGAAATTAGAAACAAGGACAGAACAGATTGGGGTAGCGCACACACACACACACACACACACACACACACACACACAGTGGAAGTGTTTTTTTTTTGTTTTTTTTTTTTTACCTGGGATTTTTTTTACTGTAATATAATATCCCGAATTCTTCTCTGTCTCTCTCTCCACCTTGGTGTGTGTGTGTGTGTGTGTATGTGGCGGTGAGGGGATTTCCTCCAGGGCTTGCTGTTCTAGAGCATTTCCAAATTGAATGTGGTGTGTGAGTGTATGTGTGTTTGTGCTTATCCTGTACATTTCAAGAAAGTTTAAGGTTCTCAGCATTGAAACTTTCTCTTAAAGAACAGTGACTGCTGGTGTGAAGCTGTCGGTCCTGTGGTCTATTGATGTTCACCATGGAGATATGGATAGCAAGATGGATGGATGAAGGTATGGATAATAGGATGGATAGCAGGCAGGATGGATGGATGGATGGATGGATGGATGGATAGATACAGTAGATGGATGGATGAATATGAGAACAATGTGTTGCAGCTGTTGAAAACTGGGCCGTACTGAGCGTCTATCCCTCGCAGAGTTATAGTGACTCAGAGCGGAAGAGAAGCGCAGGCAGTAAACATACTGTGTATATTTAGAGTTGTTATATTGAGGTGTGAGCAGCTTCTCAACAGCCTGTGTGTGTGTGTGTGTGTGTGTGTTCAACAAAGATTGCAATTCAGTTCTGTCTCATTGAGGTGGTTTAACTTAAGTCATAGCGCTTCTTTATAAAGCTGTCATGTTCCATGAGGTATCACTTGAGGCTCAGGTCTTAGGTTGTGGGCGTGGCCTGTCCCAGAGGTTCTTCATGTGGTTCCGGGTTCTACTTTAGTAAGCAGTCTAGAACTGAATCCCTTAAGAATGGTTTGTTTAGGATTTCTCAGTAGGATTTCTCAGTTGATGTAAGCAGAACCCGGGTGTTCTCTGTCCCTTGCTGTCCCTTGTTTTGTTGTATGAGGGTCGACTCGGTGTAGGAAGTGAATCAGACGGGATGCTGCGGCACTGAGCCGCACACGGTGCCGAGCTGTAGAGCTGCAGGACCTCCATCTGCTCCACAGAGGGAAGGAGAACATACTGTATGCCTTGGAAGGGGGGCAGGGGAAACTAAACTTTTTGGTTATTGCAGTATCTAGTAATACTTGTTTTTCATGTTTTCTGTGTTCTCCATGTTTTTTAT
Source organism: Heterobranchus longifilis (assembly GCA_028570985.1). NCBI lineage: Eukaryota > Metazoa > Chordata > Actinopteri > Siluriformes > Clariidae > Heterobranchus > Heterobranchus longifilis. The sequence goes on along the minus strand of JAOVVB010000010.1, from coordinate 20,252,506 downwards.
GTTCTCCATCGTCTCTATGTTCTCTGATTGCTGCGTTCTTCATGTTTTTGGTGTTCTCTTTGTTCTGCATGTCTCTGTTATTTATGCTCTTCATGTTCTCTGTGTTATCTACTGTAGGTTTTAATGTTCTCTATATTCTTTGTTTACTGTGTCCTCCATTTTTTTATGTTCTGTCTTCTCTATAATCTCTGGTTACTGTTTTCCATGTTTTAGTGTTCTCATTGTTCTGTATTTTTTTATGTTCTTTATGTTCTCCACAATTTTAAAGTTTTCTGTGTTCTGCATGTTGCCACAGTATGTTCTGCATGTTCTTTGTGTTATACGTATTCTTCATGTTCCCTATGGTTTTTGTGTTCTCCCTCTTCTCTATGTTCTCTGTTTACTGTGTCCTCTATGATTCTCTGTGTTTATGCATGTTCTATATATTCTCCATTTTCATCATTTTATCTGTATTCTTTGTGATGTGCATATTCTTTATGTTCACTATGTTCTTCACATGTTCCATGTTCTGTCTTCTCCATGCTTTTCATGTTCTCCATGCTTTCCATGTTCTCCGTCTTCTCCATGCTTTCCATGGTCTCCGTCTTCTCCATGCTTTCCATATTCTCCATGTTCTCCATGCTTTCCATGGTCTCCATCTTCCCCATGCTTTCCATGTTCTCTGTGTTCTTTATGTTCTTTATTTTCTCCATGTTTTCCATGATCTGTGTTCTTCATGTTTACTGTGGTGTTCCCCATACTCACAATGTTCTTAGTGTTCATTAAGTTTTTCTAGTTTTTGTCTTTGCCATTTATGTTTTCCACGTTTTGTTTATTCATCTTCTCAGTGCTTTCTGTGTTCACTATGCTCTTCTTTCATGTTCTTCAAGTCCTTCTTGTTTTCAATGTTCTTCAATTCTCCATGTATTGTGCTCTCTGTTTCCTCTGCACTCCCTGTTTGTTCATGCTTCTTCATGTTCTTTATGTTCTTCATGTTCTCTGGTGATGGTTGAGAACTCTACTGACACGTGTAAAAGTTTGTCTCTTCACGTCTCTGACTGTGAGTACACACTCCTCAGACAGCGCTCGTATTTGCAGTGTGTGTGTGTGTGTAATTATCAGATTTCGCTCTCGCTCTTGACAAACTCATAATTTAGTGTAGAAACCAACCTTCGTTCCAAACTTCCTTGAGATATAGGGTATGTCATTACATATTCATTTACACCGTAAAAATGCTTAAATGGAATCCTGTTTCCCCACTGATCTGATGTGTGTGTTCGACCCTCAGCATTCTATGTGTGTGTGGGTGTGTAATGATTATCTATAATAAACAAAGAGGAATCTTCTTAATAAAGTAAAAACAGCAGAGTGGGAAGAAATAAACTTTATGTCAAAGCGCAGCTGATTCACGATAACAACTGATTCATTTTATACAGTAAAAATAGATACATTCATTATTATTCATAGTGCAATGAAATATTTCTGAATAATTCATAAGTAGTAAGACAAAGAAGAACAATCCTCAACTAGAATATTGCAAAGTTTGGCAAGGAGTCATTTGGGAAGTGAAAGAGTCGACTCTTATTTGTGTGGGTCAAATGATTCCCTGATTCACAGATGAAGGAACTCCCTGCAATAATCGTCTCACACAAATAGAACTACTTTAGATAGAGAATCTCCTTAGGATAGTCCTAGGATAGGACACACATACACACACACACACACACACACTCAGGTATTCCCACTTTCTGTCTCATCACTCCTATTCTTGAAATAAAGAAAGGGAAGACTGAATCAATGTGTGTGTATGTGTGTGTGTGTTTCCTGAATTAGGCGCCGTGTGTGAGCTCATGGTTAATTTTTTATCTGTCTCAGTGGACACTCACCACTAGTCTGCCAAATCGAAGAGAACTGAATCACTCTTATCTCCTCCACCACGCTGTGTGAGCTCCACTTCATTATTCAGCTGGCAGCACATGACACAGAGTGATACAGTACAAACACACTCCGAACATGAGCTGTATGTCTGTAACACACACATGGACAGACACACACACACACACACACACACACACAGATCAACTTATCGTCCTGAACAGCAGCCCTTGCCGGTAGTACAGCTGCAAATCACAGCTGTAAATTCATCATACTAATATATTACATTTTCTATAGTAACAACTTATTCACTAGTACAGCTAACTCATGATATAAACTGATTCAAATAAGACATGTAATCTATGTAAAAATATCGTATACAGTGGTAAAGCTGTGAGTTTAATATAAGGCTTTGGACATTTTCAGGACAGAGGAGCTCATGTGTCCGTGTGGTTTCTGGTTGAAGCGACAAACTGTTTTTGTGTCTCATTAACTCAAAGAGAGAATAAAGAGAGGCTTTGTTTTCTGCAATAATGGAACTGCAATAATGATGTAACTATAAACAGATAAAAAGCATGATGTGTCTTTCTTTACTAATAAAACACTGGCTGTGGTGTTGAGAACTAAAGCAGTCCCTCTGTCTCTTTCTCTCTTTTGGATTAAAAATCTCAGAATTTAGACTCCGACGTCTTTTTTTTTTTTTTTTTTGCTCTGAAAACATCAAAAATGTGTCAAAATATATCTAACTAATGCTGTCTAAATAAGAGACAACATCAGGAAAGTGCTGAAAGTTAAACTGAAGCCTGGAAAATATTTATACAATGCGGGAGAACTCTGAAAGATCTCTCGGTTTCCATCAGACAGATGCCCTTATCCAACGTACTTTCATTTCATTACACTTCTGTGCAGATGAGGTGTAAGGGCCTTGATCAGGTGCCCAACAGTAGCAGTATGGTGGTACTGGGGTTTGAACCTGTGACCTTCCGATCCACAGGCCAATACCTTAACCATTGAGTTCCCTTTACCCATAGACAGACAGACAAACAGGCAGATAGAGAAACATTATGCAGACAGTGAGTTCAAACAGAGATTTACTGACAGATAACAAAAAAAAAAAAAACAGATTAGACAGTAAGATACACAGAAACGGACACAGCCACCACTGCACAGACAGACAAGGAGACTGATGGACAGGAAAAGAAGGGGACAGATAGCCAGACAGGAAGGGAAACAGACAGACAGGGAAGTAGACAGATGGACAGGAAGACAGACAGACAGGAATGGATACAGTCTGGAATGTAAACAAATGGACATACAGACAGGCAGTCAGACAGACAGACTGATGAATTGGTAGCTATATGGAAAGACAGGGAGCAGGCAAACAGGCAGGCAGACCATTATGTAGACAAGGGGTCTACATAACACCTTAACAGAAAGAAGGAAAGACAGACAGACAGGCAAGGAAACAGACAGGCAACCAATGAGACAGACAAGGAGGTAGACAGATGAGCAGGTATACAGACATGAAGAACACAGACAGACAGGCTGATGGGGAAACAGACAGATAGAGGACAGGCAAACAGGCAGTCAGATGAGGACAGACAGACAGGCGAACAGACAAACAGATGAAGGACAGACAAGCATCCAGACAGATGGTGGACTAACAGACAGGTGGACAGACAGGTAGACAGGGGACAGACCGAGGAAAGACAAGCAGCCAGACAGATGGGAGACTGACAGACAGACAGACAGACAGACAGGGGGCAGACAGAACAACAGGGAGACAGACAATTCAATTCAATTTAAGAAAGACCTCAGACGCTTTGTTCTCCCCCCTGTCCTGAGCAGGAGTTTGGTGTGACCGCTCTGGAAGAATCAGACTCACACATCACGCCTCTAACGACTGTGTGTTTAACAGCACCGCTAACACACATGGATTTTCCCATTAACTTCTGATTCACACCGCTGCAATTTACAAGTGACTGATCCACAGACGAGAGAGCTGTAAATCTGTCGTAACTCAGCCATGAAACGCCTCCGTCACTCATCCCGCTGCAGATGTAGTGACACTCATCACACGTCCAATTCTTCTTAATTAAAATGACACATGTATTTATGATCTCCTGAGTGTCTGGATGTTTTGCGCTTCTTCTTCTTGTTCTGTAGTTATAGCTTTCCGATTCATCACTGTTCAACAATTACTTACGGTGTACTCTATACACATCCCTTGAAACGGGTTGTTGCTATAGTAACCATAACGTATAAGAACAAGTATGTTAATATACAAGTGGGATTTGATGCTGTACAACTGTCAGAGCTGCTGTTATAGGAAACTAACCGACTCCTAGTTCAGAGCTGTGATCTTAATGAGAGAAAGTGTATATGGGCTGAAACGCTAGCCGAGGCTTTGTTTCTGCCCTGAATGTACAGCGTGCGGTTGTTTTGCTCTGTTTTCCTTGAACATCCTGTTCGGAGACATCTCCTTCCACCCTGTTCAATAATGCACAGCCTGTCTGGCTTATTCAGGGCAATAAGCCTTAAGGAAACACTTCACCCCCAAACACTAATGTTATTAATAATGAATGATAGCCAGTTGGGAACGGTTAGTGCTATGCAGATGAGAGTGCGCTAACAGGCCACCGCTGGGTTACAGTTATCGTTAACTCTGTTAGCATTTCGGGGTGAACATTTGAGGTTGAGGAAATTTATCAGCCCATTTGTGTATGTACAGATCTGACTTGGTGATGTAAAAGTGTTTCCTCAGGAGCATCCTCGACCGACACCTTTTAACATTTTAATCACTTGTTAGAAGAAGTTGCTATGAGGACGCAACCTTTAAACACGAAAAAAAAAATAAACCGGTCTCACCTGAAACTGAGCTCCATTACATTACCCAGGTGCTTGCAAGTGACAGCAATCAACAAGAAAGTACATGCAGCGGAATATGGTTGATTTATTTTATCTTAATTGCGACTTTATTTAGTACAGATAATGGATATTGTGTTCTATTATGCAAAGGAAGTGCATTCTGAATTGTTACAATAACTACTCTCTTATTGGGTATCCTGGCATTACAGACAGGAAGTGAGCCCTGATTGGGTACCCTGACATTACAAGCAGGAAGTGAGCCCTGATTGGGTACCCTGGCATTACAGACAGGAAGTGAGCTCTGATTGGGTGCAATGGCATTACAGACAGGAACTAAGCTCTGCTTGTTTGCAGTAGTATTACAGGCAGGAAGTAAGCTCTCACTGGGTACACTGATATTACAAGCAGGAGGTGAGTTTTGATTGGTTACCCTGGCATTACAAGCAGGAAGTGATCTCTCATTAGTTTCAGTGGGATTACAGGCAGGAAGTGAACTCTGATTGTTTGCACTAGCATTAGAGGAAGGAAGTGAGCTCTGATTGGTTACAGTGAGCGCATGAGTTGATGAGCGAGAGCGAGCTTTACTTAGCTGAATCTGCAGGTTTAATCAGCTTCTTTTAGGCTCAGTGAGAAGCCAGAAAGAGCAACAGCTCTATAAACAGGATCCTTTTGACTCCTAGGTGCACTCTCTCGTCCCTCAGAGGTTTCACGCCTCGGTTTTTATCCTGTAAAGTGCATTCTTGGCACAGGTTACATTAATGAGAATGCGGGCCTGTACTCTACTGCAATGCTGTTTAGAAAAGGCCAAGACATGGGAGTGTGCTGGAGGAAGATAAACAGTCGATAACAATCCATTATTAATAATACAAGCCTGAAGCCAAAAATGTATGTAGGTGGTACAGGTGTATGTGTGTGTAAATATATCGTGTGTGTGTGTGTGTGTGTGCGTATGTGAGACCTTTGTCCCTGCTATGAGAAGAGCACTCATGTTAACCTGGTCTGGAGTCATCTCGTCCCCATGGCGTCTCCTTTGTCACTTATGCACACATTATAATTTCATGAGCGCAGCTGGGTAATGCAGCACACGGCACGGCATCAAAGCAGAACATAATGACACCGGATCACCGACACAGAGACAGACAGGGAGCAAGAGAGCGAGAGACAGAGATAAGTCAAAAGAAAGAAAGGCACACTGAGATGGAGAGAGTGAGATCATCTGATAGTAGTAAATAATTCTGTGATGAAGCGCTGACGGTTGCCAGGTCTTAGTAAAGTGTCCAGCTACTACATCTGGAAACAAAACATACAAAAATACCTGAAACTAGCTGAAAGATCTTATTGCTACGGGAACAAACAGCAGAAACATATCAAAGCTGGGAAATATGATTATATAATATCTATATTGGGATAAAATCTCTCACAATACATGTTTCTGAGATCGTGTATCATGTTACAGTATCTTTATGAAATTTTGTGTAACATCTATATATAACCTAAGCATTTTTTCATAGTTACATGTATATATTAAATATTTTAAATACTCTCTACTTATACTTCCCCTTTATTTGAAAACCAGCTCATTTTTCATATAAAAACCCTGGTGCTTTTGTCACTGTAATACTAGTAGTTTTGGCACCCAAAACTATATTACTTTAAGCTCCTCATCTAAAGACTGGTACAAACAGGACTGATAGAATGATTTATATAATTGATTTATTTATTACCCTTTTATTTGTATAATCTTAGTTATATTTTTATAACACCCTGTATGGAATATTGTTCTATAAGTCTCTTTAGTTAAATTTCATTTTATTTAGTAAAGGTTGCCTTTACAATTGTTTTAAAAACCCCATAGTTCTTTTTTTCCCCCTAGAGATCTAGTTCTAAAGCACTTCAGTTAATGTTTTTTTAAATCCTATAATTAAAAAAAAATCTCTGGTCCAGAACTCTAAAAACTCTTAAAATTTTCTGAGAACTATTGTTCTAGATACTTTAGTTGATTATTTAATATTTTCTAAAGCCAGAACTGGACTAAACCCCATCATTTACTATTTCTAAATGCTCTATAATCTATAGAAAAATGTGTTTTTTATTCATTTATTCAAAGTTGTTGTTTTAAAATTTGCTTTAGATTTGTTAAGTTAAGGTTAAACAAGAACTCTTCAGATAATTAAAAAAAAAAATGATTGTGAGGTTTTATGGGCATTTAAGTATCATTCTGGCGTTAACCTTTCAGCAAAATTCTAGTTATTAATGTTGAAGAACATCACACACAGAATCGAGCACAATAAGGACGCTCAGGCGCTGAGATTAAACACATGCTGTGTTAATATTATGGCAGGACTTGTGTGCTTCTGGTAGCTGTGGCAACACTGACACTAAACATCCATCCTCGGTTAGGAGTACATGGACGGTTGTTTTATTAAAAAAATCAAGTTTGATGTGAGCACAAAAAGTTCATCTGAAAACTAGTTTGTGAAATAAATTATTTCAGATTAATAGAAAGACCAAGAGTGATAAAAGACAGCAACAGAGATGTAGGGGAGCGAGAACGATAAAGAGATGGTGAGACCATGTGACAGCAAGACAGCTTGAGAGAGAAAGAGAGAGAGAGAGAGAGAGAGACAGCATCAGAGCAAGAGACAGGCAGAACGACAGAGAAAGGAAATGTTAGAAAGAAAAAGGGACAGACAAAAAAAATCCAGAGATACAATGTGTGCAAGTAGCACTAGTTTATCAGATAGAGGGCAAGCTGCCTGCTGTGTGTGGTGTGTGTATGTGTGTGTGTGTGTGTGTGAGAGAGAGAGAGAGAGAGAGAGAGAGGGGAGGGTGTTATTTATGAAGGATTGCCCACAAATTAAATTTCAAAAAGGAGTGAAAAGGCAATAGAGGAAGGAAAAAATGAAAGGCTGAGATTGGAATTGAAATGGAGGTTAAAAAAATGACGCCACAGGGAGAAAAGAACGATGCGATAAAAACAAATACAAAAAGGCACTCAGCTTTTTTCTTTTTAAAAGGAATAAGTGTGAATGTGAATAAAGTGGAAATTGGGTGTAGAAACAGGAAGAGAATAAATCCCAGGGGACGCGTGCTTCCTGCAGAGCGGCTGAAGTGGTTTTCCATGCGGCACTGATTGCGCAGGTTAAAAAGGCCAAGCACGGCTAATTTCACACGGTCAGGGTTAAACACACGTATGTGTGTGTGTGTGTGTGTGTGAGAGGGACTAACCAGAGTAAATCCTGCTGACTAGCTTTTGTTATTATCTTGAAGTTGCTTCACTATTCAGACAAATGCATGAAAGGAAACAGAAAGCCTTACAGGAAGAAGAGTTCTTCAGGATAAGAGCAAGATGCCATGACTGGACATGACTACACATCCACAGCAGTTCCTGGAAGAATAAACATAATCATAGACACAGAAGGCAGGTAGATAGTGGTGTACTTGGGACTGCTGGTTCTGGGGCAGTTCTGGATCAGGAGTTCCACTGGGTCGAATACTGTTTGAAGTATCAGTGTTTATCTGAGGGAAAGAGATGTTCTGGTTTAGATGTGCAATTGGATCATGTGTGGTTCTGGTTTATGATGGATCAGTGACAGTTCTGGTTTGCGGGTGTTGCTGGATTATGGATGATTCTAGTTAAAGGGTAGTGCTGGATCATGGATCGTTCTGATTTAGCGGTGATGGTGGATCATGGATGGTTCAAGTTTAGGGGTGATTCTGGTTCAGGGAAGTTTTTGGTTTGGGGATTTGCTGTATTATGGACGGTTCTATAGTTTATGGGTGATTCTGGTTCAGGGAAGGTTTTGGTTTGGGGTGGTGCTTAATCGGGGAATATTCTGGCTTAGGGGTAATACTGGATTAAGAAAGGTTTTGGTTTAGGAGTAGTGCTAGAAGAGAGATAGTCTGGAACCCAATGCTACTGTTTGGACGGGCAGTGCCAGTTCTTGTGTGCTTCTAGATAAGGGGCACTTCTGCTTGTGGTTGGTGCTGGATTGGGATTGTTATGGCACAGTGCTGCATCTGGGTCGGTGCTGGATTCCCCGGTTCTGGGGTTGAGGTGTTGCTGAATCTGATGGTACTGTTTGGAAAGGCAATGCTGGGTCTGGGGTGGTACTACACCAGAAGTGGTGCTGGATCAGGTATGGGGCTGGTTTTGAGGTGTTTTTGTATTAAAATTGCTCTTGTTTTAGTTTACGGGTGGTGCTGTTGAGGGGCAATCCTGGATTTGGGCTGGTGATGGTCAGGGGTAGTGCTGGGTCAGGATAATTCCAACTCCACTTTCAGCACCAATGCAGTTCTGGCTTTAATAAGGTGCAGTTTGCTGGGTGGTAATGGACTGGTCATTTGAAATGGTTTTATTTATTATTCTAAGAGTTATTTGTTAGTGTTGTTAATTCTGCAGATTGATGCAGGACTTGTTTTGTGACGAGAAAAGGGGAAGGAGCAAAGCTGTTTAGTCTTTTTCTCAAGTACTGATTGGGTGGCAGCTCAGCAGTTTCTCACAAGAAATTGGTCTCACTTAGCTCTATGTGTTTCTCTCAAGCCTCTCTCTCTCTCTCTCTTTCCCTCATTCTATCTCATGTGCACTTGTGAAAATAAAAGTTTAACTCGCTTCTCAGGAAAGTTTCTCACTTGAAGTATTGCTTCAGAAACCACAATTCCACAGTTACCCATAATCAACAGTGTATTGCTAATGCATTTTCTACTGGTCTGATCCAGTTAGATTTTTCCCCCATTATAACCTCATATAAGAAAATACCCCTCCCTGAACTTGTTGCTCAAATCTGCTGTTCTCTGCAGGGGAGAGGCTTAGCTATAGCTCTTTTACATAGACACTGAAATGGTTAATTCAGAGGAGGAGTGAAATATAGGGAGTTTGAAGTGTGAGATTATGCATTATTATATTTGCCATACACTTTACACGTTAAAGGAATAGTTACGTTTAAATCCTGTTTTTTAAATCACACTTTATGTAGATAGTGAATATTTATAAATAGTGACAATGTAAAATGTGTACAAAACTTTTTTTTGTTGTTCTACCCCCTAATATACATTAGAGGTAAGCTGCAGGAGACTTTACATTAGCACTCCAAATCCGAAATGTGACATCAGATGGAGAGGCGCAGGATCGTGAATGTCAGCGAACCAGAAAATAATAGATAAAGTGACAATGAGAGAAATAAAAAAGAAATGAAAAAAAATATATAAACCTGAGACAGCAAAACATAGGCGTGAAAGGGAAAGTTCAAGAGCGAGGTTGCTTTTTTCTTTCTGACAGTGTGATGAGTGGCGCTAGGTACGAGCTCTTCACTCTCCTTTATTATTTTATTACTTAGCGCTCTCTATTCCCAGTGTGAGGAGCTAAAATTAGCACGTTAGGGACCGGATTGTTGCAGCAGAGCGCGACGTGGCGAAATGAAGACGCTCCGGCATGAAAAAGTGTGTTGTGACAAAGGATATTGCTGGTAGTGCAGCTCTATTACTCATCCCTGGTTATTAAAGGGGCTTTGGTACTGAGCTTTGGGGTTTAAAAGTGCTCAACTTGTATCTTAGTATGAGATTTTCACTTTATTACAGCCTTTGAAGCTTAGAGATCGCCGAGCTTTATTAATGTAGTTCTATTACTCTGTGCAGGATGTAAAAATGACCACTATTACTCTGCTACTGCAGCTCTTTAACTTAGATCACGGTTTCAAAGAAACTCAAGTACCCATGCATTGGTGTTATAATACTCATCTTTTTGTATTAAATGATCTTTATTACTATTAAACGTGTTCTATTGCTCGTGTCTCTGCATTAAAGGAGGCCTGTTATTGAGCACTGGGGATTAAATGCACTTTATTACTCAGTTCTTGGAAATAAAAGATGCCCCATTTCTTGGAATTCATAAAGCTGTATTTTTTTTTATTAATTTAGGTTTAGTATTTAGCTTTTGGTATTAAAGGAGGAGTTTGTGATTCTGGAGAAAGCTTAATGATATGTGAAATCAACAACCAAACAAATACACTCCTCAAATCTGCTCGTAAATTCATGGACTCGCTTTGCCAAGACAGTGATGCTAACACCACGACTAGATGACCAATGCAAATATAAAACATTGCCAAGCACACAAACCTCCATATAGCTCGTCCCTGGGTCTGTTGTTTGTTCTTTGGTATTAACAGAGCTCAGTTACCCGTGTCACAGTATCAAAGAAACACTATTCCTCTGCACTTTTTTTCTCAACATTAAAACTTAGGTTTAGGTTTTAGTTTTCAAAAACCTCTATCAGTCATGTCTGGAAGTTTTTTTTTCCCATATGTCAGGGTATTAAAGGAACTTTATTTGAGTCCAATTTGAGTATTATTTGAGCACTATTACTCAGCTCTTTGCTCCTACAGTACCTCACCTTTAAAGGTCCTCGGGGCTGCATATGCAAGACCCTGTAAAATCACTTTAGCGCATTAAGGGTTTTAATTGATTATGACCCTCTGGGTTTCAAGGCATATTTTTGTAGATAAGATGTACACAAGTGAGAGCAAACACACACACACACACACACACACACACACACACACACACACACACACACACAAACACACACAAACACACAGGGCCCATATCGGGGTAATGATGTGTATAAAAACACCAGATGTTTAACCCCAGCGTGAACAGTGACAAAACACAAGCTGGCTGGTGTCAGGGCTCAGTGTGGATGATAAACTGCCTGCTGCTTTATCGAGTATAAATTACACACAACAACAACAAAACAACCACAACAGCAGCAACAACAACTACAACAACAATCTATTATATTTCGATTTCTGTAAATGTAACATTTTATTTAATGTTGTTGTTGGTCTTCCGGCTGCTCCCGGCAAGGGGTCGCCACAGCGGAATACCCTGTCCGCACTACAACTTGGCACAGGTTTTACAGGTTCCTGACGCAACCCTCCCATTTTTATCCGGGCTTGGGACCGGCTCTGCATCCAGTGGCTGGGGTTTTATTTAATATTACTCAATAATTATTTAATAATTACAGTAATGCTGTTTAATAACAAGACCTAGTCCATTTAGGTTTACTATTTTCCCTTGGGCTTTCCCAGGTGTCACCACATCTGATCATTCGGTTCGCAGGATCTGGCACAGGCTTTATGCCGGATGCGCTTCCTGTGTTTGCAACCATCCCATTTTCTACCTGGGCTTGTGACCAGCACTGGGTTTTATGGGGTGTAGTCTTACCCAAGATCCCAACAGGGGCTTAAACCCCCTGAACCTCCGATTAGTAACAGCTAGTAAATGTCATTTATTTATGCACAGTGAAGGTGGTGTGGCCTACATACTTGTCAGTGTAGTGAGAAGGGGTGCTGTCAGTCTCATTGACAGAGGAATGGCCTATATACCTGTCAGATTCACAGAAAGGGGCATGGCCTATATACATGTCAGTTTCGTGGAAAGGGGCGTGGTCTATACACCTGTCAAGGGGTGTGAATGGCCCAGCACCCACTTGCCTCTCAGCTCTAATCACACCTCACACAGCACCATGTTCCCTCCGATCCTGCAGCACTGCTCAGCTGGTCCCACAATTTCTCAGGGATCGAGGAAGACATGCATCTAGACTTTTTTTTTTTCTGTTCTGGACCCTAGGTGGTGAAATGAACTTCCTCTTGATGTCTGTACAGCTGATTCTTTAGCAATCTTTTAATGACGACTTAAGACGTATTTGTTTCTTCAATACTTAGACTAACTGAAAGGGGCGTGGCTTGTATACCTGTCAGTGTCACAGAAAGAGGTGTGGCCTCTGTACCTGTCAGTCTCACTCAAACAGGTTTGGTTTGATAGACGTGGCCATTTTTGTTGCTGTTGACGCGCGCCCTGTTTATTGTTGTTGCTATATTAAGCAGGTTTATGCTACTTAAACATCTGATCCAAAGATAAGGATTTTTTTTGCACTTTATCAAACATTTGATGTGGAAAGAAATGTTATAGTATTTAGACTTTTTCTACATTTGAAAGTTCTATCCAGAAAATCTGATGGAGTGTACAGTACGTGTAGAATGAATTTGCATACTGTGATATATGGTTGAGTATACCAGATGTGATGTTTTTAGAGGCTCAGTGCTGCTATTTAATCTCTCGTCATCGTGTAGATCAGACACCTCGATCGGCTCGGTCCGGCCCTGTCACTGGACTTCCAGCTTCATTACATCATGTCACTGCCTTCGGACCTTTTCACTCGTTACAAATCCAGACCAGGTTTCAGGATCATTAAAACCACATTCACTTACAGACACACACACACACACACACACACACACCCACTGCTGTCTGTGTTTGACATGGCGAGGAGCTTTGTCTCTGCAGACTCTTTGGTGTTGCTGTGTGGTGTTCAGTGCAGAAGCCCATTAGCTGGAGCTCGTCATTGCTGAAGTCTGAGGTGAGAAAAGTAAGACAGGTGACACATCTGAACATGAATTTTACTTTCACAGACAGAACTCTGCGCAATTTCCATTTTTACAGTATTTGTAGGAGCTGTATATATACATACCAGAGAGAATTTTAGTTAGCGGTTCAAGATGATGATGATGATGATGATGATGTGGAGAACAGAAGAGGAGATAACAGGTGAGAGTCACGACCCTAAGTGGCATGGTGGCTTACTGGTTAGCACAGGCACCTTACACCTCCAGTTTGGATTCCCGCCTCGTTTCTTTGTGCATGGAGTTTGCATGTTCTCTCCGTGCTTGGTGGGTTTCCTCCTGGTGCTCCGGTTTTCTCCCACAGTCCAAACACATGCACTTTGGCCTCCGAGTGGCGCAGTGGTCAAGCGCTCGCCCTATCATCTGGGGAGCGCTGGTTCGAACCCCGGGTGATGCTGTTTTCCTCTCACAGCCGGAGGCAC
>JAOVVB010000010.1:20216398-20227591 GCA_028570985.1 Heterobranchus longifilis | reverse complement strand
TACATTATACAACAAATCTCAGTATTTTATACTTCACTACATTTCTGCAGAGCATTTTCTGACTACATAACCAGGGTGGTGTGCAGGGCTTGAAGCAGACGGGTCATCCACCTGCTGACTATTATGTGTGATTGTGTTATTTGCCTTCTTTCCATCAAATGTTTTACAATTTATAGGGTATTTGAAATCGGGGCAGAGGCAATTTCAGAGAGTGACAAAACCGCATGTTCATAGTTTAGAGAGAGAGAGAGATGGAGGCTACTTTACTATGACTTAAATTTTAAATTTGAAGGAGAGCACTTTTGGCGGCACGGTGGTATAGTGGTTAGCACTGTCGCCTTGCACCTCCAGGGTTCGGGTTCGATAACCCGGCCAGGCTTGTTTCCCGTCTCTGTGTGCATGGAGTGTGCATGTTCTCCCCGTGCTTGGTGGGTTTCTTCCGGGTTCTCCGATTTCCTACCACAGTCCAAATACATGCTAATAGGCTAATTGGCATTCCCAAATTTCCCGTAGTGTGTGAATGAGTATGTGAGTGTGTGTGCCCTGTGATAGATTGGCACCCTGTCCAGGGTGTAGCCTAACTCGTGCCCTAAGCCTCCTGAGATAGGCTCCAGGCCCCCTGTGATCCTGAATACAGGATAAAGTGGTATAGAAGATGAGTGAGTGAATGAGGTGAGTGGAGAACTTCTACTTTTATTTAACTGATATTTTTTATTTGGGTATCTCTACTTTTACTCAAGTACAAAAACTTGTGGATTTTTCCCACCTTTGGTTTTAGAGTTACTGAGGATTAGATTTAAGCTGTTTTTTAATTTTTTTTCTTTTCTTCATTTGACCAGACAGGCTAATAAAACCTCAATAATAATAATAATAATAATAATAATAATAATAATAATAATAGGAATATGATACTTGGACAGTTGTTATTATCTAAAACATATGCATGACAGCCCCGTTTGTTTGAATGACTCCAGTTGATTTTGTTCTTGTTGATGGATAATTGGTCTCAAGGTTACCGCTTGCAAACAATTACATAAGAAAAAGTTAAAACCCAGGCTAGTCTTTAGCATTTCCTGCATTTTTTGGAATTTCGATCTATTTTATTCGATTTATTTCAACTACCAAATGCATTTTGCCTCATTACTGTCTGACTGGGACAACTGTAGAATATTTATATATCTGGAGGTCCCAACAAAATAAGAACTGGTGTCTTTCAGAGCTTTTAATAATGAAGATTCATGGTGCTTGACTAAGAATCTGTCCCTTGCCAGAGGAGTATGTTCCATGGCCAAGGTTTATGAGTCTGAATATAATTATTCTTCTTTTAATTATATAGCCAAAGACTTGCAGTGGCTAACTCTACTTTTCTAATTAAGAGCTTCAATGTAGTTCTATTCTACTGTATATACAACGGGATGTTCTGAGAGCTGTTCTCCATGTGAAGAATGATGAAACTTCTAAACTGGGGAAAATAAAACATGTTGGATCCATGTTGGCACCCCCTCAAAACTGCGTCTCGTTTCTGCGAACCTGTTCTCGGTGCTTGAGTCCGTTCCTCCTTCCTTCGGCTCTCTCAGCAGCGGGACGTGAAATTAGAGGAGTTAATGGACCATCTCACCCCAACCCCCCTCCTCTTCTCTGTCCAAACTACATCTGACCATATTTATGAATTTTAAATGTTCCCGTCCAAACCGTAGTACTCTTCTTCCCCTAAGTGATATTATCAGACATTGGTACGTGCACACGGGACAGAATTCCCCACGGATTTCCGACGCGCCTCCGCATGCATTTCCGAGCTGTAAATACGGCTTTAATGCCTTGTGACTACAGGACAGTAATGTGGCTCCGCTGCAAACCCATCAAACATGAGCTCTGCTGGCTGTGGGACGCCTCCGACACAGATGTTAAGGAGACTGCTAATAGTTAGCATTAGCGTCGCTCCAGGATGGAGAATCAGTGTGCAAGCCGAGAACACTGTAAACACGCTGGAGGCTTGTGCATTACTAGAGCAGATGTGTTTATATCCATTTATCATTGGTTTTATTATATTTTGCTTCCCTCTGGAAGGTTTCGCATTAACGTTTTCAGGAATTTGTGTTGATTTTATGACCAGATGCATAAAACAAAATTATTTTAATTAATTTGTAGTTGGAAGGTTTTCTGAAATTTACTTTTTCACCATTTTTTGTTCTGACTGGTTTGAGGTTGACAGGGCTATGATTTTTCAGGTAATTCCATCGACCGATCCGATTTAACAGTAGCTAGTTACTGGTCATGTGACCTACTAATGAATGAGAACAAGCACTTGAGAACGAGTACTTAACAAAGGTCAAACAATCAAGGTGTGTGCTTTGGATTTAATTCTTAAGGCAAATGTCTTCGAGCAAGATGAGGAAACAAACACACATTGGGAAATACTATCCCATCCAAAACAATAGTTATATATCAAGAAACCAGGAACTTTAGCTGACATAGTGATGCTTTTACATCTGAAAGTTCGTAATAAAATTATCTTCACAATGAGAACAGAGTCGTCAGTCCTAGCTCTAGTTAGGTATCTAATTTATCTCTTTTATTTCAGCCAGCGGGTACATCATCTCCTTGCATCCCTTGTCTGATTAAAGCCCGGTGAAGGCAACATTGAGAAGAGATGAACATGAAAACTGTCTGCTTGTGCGAAGGGTCTGTTTTGGAGCACATTGTAACTGTGAGTCCATGACATTTTCGTTCCAGATTCAGGAAAGCTCTAGTGGAAAAGTGGGGGAGGCGTCGGGATGTACGAGAGTAGCGTGTTCGTGTACAGTAGGTCAGGAAGCGGAGACGAGTGTTCGATTTCTTCCCCTTAGGCACAGGAATCGTTACACGAGCCGTCCTTCAGCGCTGGAACCCTAAATGAGAAGAGCGGCGAAGCGTGGAGCTGGGGCACTCGCTTTAACTAGAACACAAAGACACGGAGACGGACAGAATGACGGCGAGAGAGAGAGAGAGGAACAATTGTGTCCTTTATCTTTCAAGAACAGCATGCAGTTTTAAGAAAATTATAATGCTGTGTATTCAGAGAAGTACTTGTGAGGTAGTGACTGGAGTTTAGGAATTTCACTGGCTTTAATGCTAGAGATCAGTAAAGATCAAATTAAGGACTCTCTTTCTCTCTCTCTGTCTTTCTTTCTCTCTTTTCTGAGTCCTGATCGAAGCCTTGATACTGTCGGTCAACTTGTCCATGCAAACATTTGGCTAAATTCTGTACTGTAAACACAGCACCAAGTAGACTTGTTTGTTAACTTTAGAATTTTAGCAGCTTTTGCCTTAAAATAATTATCACCTACAATATAAAACATGTAAAAAAAATATATATATTTATTATATATATTATTTAAATATATTTATTAACTATTAATATATAAAAATATTTTAAAAAACAAAAGTAAAAGGTGAAAACAGTGTTATAATTATATTTAAAAAATAAATATTTAAAATAATTAGCACAATTACAAAAAAATACTAAATATAAATAAAATTATAAAAAATGTGTGAAAATTAAAAGGAGAAAAAAAAGATATATTAAATTATAAATATAAAGATACCACAATTTAAAATAAAAAAATTAAAAAGTAGGTAAAAGTAAAATAAAAAAATAAAAAACCAAATTATATTTCAAAAATGAATGTATAAAATTCACCACAATTCCAAGAGTTAACATGGATTATAGCATTAATTCTGAAGAAGCTGACCCAGAAATTACTAAAGGATATGAGCTGATAAATGCTTAGAAATAAGCTTAAAAGAATAAGAAAAAGAATAAACCTAATAAGCCTAATAAACAAGCCAAGCAACAACATAGCAGGTACTTAAAGCAGCTTAGTAAAAATAAACATAATTATCATCAGTCGTTTGATTAATTTGGTGAATTTTAGCCCTAATTTATTATTTCCCGTAAGAGCGAATGCTCTGATAAATCATACAATGAGTCTGAATTTTACATCATATGTCTCAGGTCTCTCATGAATAACGGAGAAAGCATTAAAGATAGCCATTAAAATGTTATAAGCTTCCATGCATGACAGTTCATAGGCTATTTTTAATCTGCTTCTTTCATATTTAAATTGTTTATGCGGTGCTCAGCAACTCATTAAGTCTTCCGAAGGTGTCTATTTATTTATTTATTTATTTATTTATTTAGACCCACTCCATCTGATCTGCTAGACTCTCACTTCCTGCACGGTCAGCACTCTTCACTTCTGACCAGAATCTGTTGTTATTATTAAATGTTTACTAGGTTGATATAGGTTAATATTGTACAGAATAAGCTGAGTGAAATGCACCTGGTCGGATCTTTGTGTTTATGTCGGGAGAAACACCAGGCATCCATCCATCCTGGAAACGTCCTGTTTTTCCAGTAGCAGATGCTGTAGATCACCGGGACTGAGTATTACATGCTGACATTTTAAGTGTTTGATCAGTTTTAAATGAAGAAGAACCACTCGATCTGTCCTCCGTGCTTCAACAGGGTTGCCGATCACCTGTCACACACTCGAACACAATGGTGTCTGAATGTTCTCTTGTTTACTCACAGAGGTATGTAAGTCCTCAGGCTTTTCCTGAGTGAGAACAATGTACAATAGTACTACAGAACGTCAAAGAGCATGAACCATTTTATAGGATGTTTTATAAAAATCCATAGTGGCAAACTATAGAAAGTATCGCCATATAAGGAATGAGGAAAAACTCAAAAATGGTGAAAGTTACCTGTGTAAACACTAACAGTATTGTCCATGGAGATGACTGCCAACTTATTACATTAATAAAAGCTGTCCTACAGTATATACAAGCTGTGGATGTGCAGTATCTCACAAAAGTAAGGACACCCCTCACATTTCAGCAACCACTCTATTATATGTTCTTAAGGGACAATACTAAAGAAATGAAACTTGGATATATTTTAGAGTAGTCAATGTACAGCTTGTATAGCAGTACAGATTTACTGTCCCCTACCAGTAACTCAACATCCAGACTTTATTGTCTAAATAACTGGAGACAAAAATGAGCACCCCCTAAGTGAACATGTCAAAATTGTGTCCAAAGTGCCAATAATTTTTTTGTGAGCACCGTTGTTATTTAGCACCATTGGCCTTAATTCTCCTGGGCCTGGAATTCACCAGAGCTGCACATGTTGTTGCTGGGATCCTCTTCCACTCCTCCATAATGATATCACGGAGCTGCTGGATGTTAGATGCATGACGCTCCGTCACCTTCCGCTTGAGGATGTCCCACAGGTGCTTCACATGAACATGATGGACTGGACATGTGACTTTGCATGGGCAAAGATATACAGCTGTTATCACTTACAGTGTACTCACTTTTGTTGCCAGCTATTTTGACAATAATGGCTGTATGTTAAGATATTTTCAGAGGACAGTAAATCTATCTTTGCTGAAATTAGAGGGGTGTACTTACTTTAGTGATTGGGTATATATACTGTACATATACATATATAAGAAACTTCCCCACTTTTCGATGAGTGAAGGTATAACTTATATATAATATGTAATAATGTACCACACATAGCCCAAAGCATGAACTGCTCAATTGATCAGTATTGTATTAATGCATTTATTACATAATTTATCATCACAACTGTTGATCTCTATGACTTCCTGACTCATATACAGTATATAGACTATAGTATATATAGCATGCTTAAAACCATCGAAGGGAACTTTCATTCATGGTGCTCTATAAGTAAGAGAATTCTGCATAATTATTCATTTTTGGAATTCCTGCAAGAAAGTCTGAAAAGGTTAAGATAATGGAAATCATGTAATAAATGGTTTTATGGTGAGTCATGTTGACTTATTACTCTGTGCTGTGTGCACTAACTGCACTGTATGGAGGATGTACAGGGCATGCCATCTGACCATATTCTCTGTTTGCACTAACAGCAAGACAGCTCTTTACAAGTCACAAGGTCAATTCCAAGCCGCTCACAAACAAGCTGACTGCTCTTGTATTTTTCTAGAAAAGAGGAATGAAAAGTGCTTATTTTCCTGATATTGCAGTTCAATCCAGTTTGTTCAGAGTGGATCATATGAAGGAACTAATTGCTTGGGTAAAAACAAGCTCTGCTTCCTGGAGCCCATGGATATTATTTCTTTGCTTTGTCATTTAACGGGAGGTGCCATGTTGCAGGCTGAGCTTGCAGTTTATTGTGTAACTGAAATGTTTCCTGTACCACTGAGCATGTGCAGTAACTATTAAGTTATCATTTGCCTACATATGAAAAACTGGTGATACTTGTTTCTCCAGATCAAACAAAAATGAGAGGACAACAAAGGCTGTTCCTCAGGCAAGACAGGTGAATAGAAAGTAGTCAAAGCAGACCAAAAAGGAATCATACTGTGGAACCTGTCCGTCCTCATTCTCTCCCCAGCTGAGGGCTGTAGCTCTTGTGGATGACAATTTCATTCTGCTTATCTTTTTAAAACCGAGCCTAAGTAAGGTGGATATTAGCAAGAACTTTAACATGAACTTAAGTCAGAACTGAAATACTATACCCAGCATCTAGTGACAACATATTTAACATGTTAACATTAAACTAAAAACCATCAAACAACTGTATATCCTAGGGATTTAAAGGTTCCATATTTTCCTATTTCTAAAAAGTTAACAGGTGTCACTCAAATTGTTTGTGTGTTAATGCTCCAGCTAAAATTCCCCTCAGTTAGTGTATTTTTTCACTCTTTCAGTCCTCATCCAAATGAGTTTTTTCATGAGAAATTTCAGTATCTATGCAAATGAGCTGCTGTTGAGTCACGTCCCTCCAGAGAACAGCAGACCTCAGCAACAGCCTGGAGGAGGGTACCTTGTTATATGAGGTCACAATAAACACAGCATCTAGGAAAACTTGGGGAAACCCTGACACTAAATTCTGGAAACAAACCATGGAAGTATAGCAAGTTAAAAAGTCTATCTTGTCATAGAATCACTAGGTATTGCATAACAGTGTGTGTATTGCTCTACCATTAGAAGCACCAACAAACATGATTTGTTTTGAATTGAAATTTATAAAGTCCATCAAATGGTTGTAAGTCATGGTGAAACAGGTTGAAGCACTTGTCCATTCACTGGGTTAGTAACCAAAATTTGCATTTTGTAAGACTGTTAATTCTTTAGCCTGTCCCAGAATATATGGTGAGAACTAATGTTTTCTCACCAATAGATATTTTTTTTCAAAGATTAGAAACATTGAAAAATGTTACCGAAAGCATAGATAGAAAATGTTTTAGTTTAGTTAAAGCAATAGTACGTAACTTTTGGAACATCACACAGGCGCTTCACAGTGGGGGGTAGGTGGGTTCAAACAGAGCATAAATAAAGAATTGAGACACTGGAGGAACTTGTTCACAACAATGACTCTTTTTGCTCGCCAGCTGTCTGGTGTTCTAGACCTCAGCTGAGGTGCTCGTTCCAGTTCTACATTTTATATTAATGGATTTAGTTTCACACTGGCACTGATAGTCATCTGACCTTCTTTGTGGCATGATAATGCATGTGTGCATGAGGAATGCTATGTTAGTTCCAAATCTAGCAAGATGGGATACATTGCCAGCTAATTTGAATTTAAAGTAATATATTTGCTACCTGTGATTTTTTTTTTTTTTTGTTAAAAGTGTTGTTTTTATTATATTACCTAGTACTTTATGATTGAATGGGAGTAGCCTTAGTATGCTTTGTATCTGAGAATAAACTAAAGGTTCAGTAGTAAAAAGTCACACACTCTTAAGATTTCATTCAATCACCTTTAGCTTTAAGTAGAACACACAATGTGGTGTCCAGTTCATGTGTGAAAATGATTCCTCATGCTCCCAGAGCCACTCATTCACCATTTGAGTTCTGGAATATGTCTTTATCATTAGGGAAGAAAAACGCCATTGTTCAATAACCTGGACATTCAGTACATACAGGTCATCAGCAACCCCAGATCATCCAGAGTCGTGTGCATTATGGCACTATGCATGACCCTTCAAGCGCTTTCCTTCTTACGCTATCGATGCACCAATGTCTCTGAAATAGGGTCAGTCTGAACTCATCAGGCCATATGGTCAATGCTCTACGGTTCAATCTTTATGCTCTCTAGCAAGTGGTTTTCTCTTGGGGCTGTTTAGTCCCAATCCTGTGTGTTCTCATCCTATTGCACATGGAAATGCTCTTACTTCTTACTATTGAACATAGCTGTTTTTGACTGTTGATTTTTTTTTTTTTTTTTTTTACTGTGAAACTTCAACAAGTGTTCAAGTAATCACCATTCATGATTTTTTTTTCCCCAAATACATTTCTTCCACAAGGGTTTGGGTGCTTTGCTTGATGTGGGTCAATAATTTGACCTTTCTAAAATGGTGCCTTTTTTTGGTCAGGCAGTGTAGCATTGAATTTTTTCCACATAAAAACATAAAAATATCTTTTGCTTTCTTTTTGCAGTGCGTGGGTTTGAAACTGAGCATCAGTTTGAGGAGTTTGTGAAGACAGACCCTGAATCAGCAAAGATCCTGGCAGCAGTGGTTTTTGAACACTCTTTTACTCAAGATGATGAACCTCTCCCACTTCAGGTACAAGATCAATGCTTAAAAAAACCCAAAACAAAACCCTGTTTCCTGCTAAACCTGTTTAAAAAATGCGTAATAAAATGTTGACTGTTTCTGTGTTGTGTAAGTAGTGATCATGAAGTGCGGAACAGTCAAAACAGTGAACCTAAGCATGAGGAATTTGACCTTTAGAATCAGTGGACTTGAATTATATTGAAACTACTGTAGGTTGAAATAATTGCACTGGGTTCATGCCCTGGTGCCTGTTTATCTCCTTGGTGGAGAGTCACATTGCGGGATGGTTATAATGTGATTTTTATTTATTTATTCATTTATTTTTACATTTAATCTTTGTCAGTAAATGTCTCCAATTATTTCATGATATTTTTCTTTGTGTCTGACTTTTCCTTGCAGGTCAGCTATGACCTGCGCTTCACCTATAGCCCCCGGAATGCACCTTCCAGGGAAAAATCCGAGCTGAATCCGAACAATGACCTCGACTGGCACACTCTCAGCCTGTTCCCGCTTGTTCAGCTGCCTGGACCTCGAGAGCAGCACGACTCATATGGAGGCACTCCAGGTCAGTAAATTAAATGCTTCACCATTTTGGTATTGCTGACTTCATAAGAGTCAATTTAAATTAGTCAGCTTTTATAAGGGTTTTCTTCAGTCCCCAAGCAGTTGATATCATATAGTAAGTCATGGCTTAGTCATCAGTCAATTAGCCACCACATCAAGCGGTAAGGACTGTTTATGCTTTCTCTCCCTGTATTAAACTGGTTCATTAACCTGAGGACACAAGCTACATGCAGTAATGTTAACAGCACTTGAGGTGATTTGAGCTGACTTAACAAACAGAGTTGTGTTTTTATTTGGGGAGTTAACTGGATCTTCTTCAGATTAATTTTGTTTCGAATAAAAATAAAGATGCAAACGCTCAAGCCTGCTAATACTTAAGAAGTGTAAGTGTCTAAGAAGTGTAAATCTCCAACCTGAGCCGAGAGAGTTGGTTTTATAAACTCCATGCCTGCCTGCTCTCACAGATGTTGTTCAATAGTCACACCTGCTCTCTTCAGAATTTCAACTTGATAGATAATTTAATATGATTTATTTCCTTTCAGCAGACACAAGAAAGAGATCAGTGAATATAAGTCCAAATTTTGACTTCTGGATGATCCTTGAACATGCTCTAGAAATAGTTAGTTTATGAGATATTTCCATCCAGTTGGGTGAACTGGGTGAATGCCCTAAAATTAGTTAAAATTAATGTCATTTAACCATAAAAGTCATGTAAGGCTATTAGTTATAAGGCAGGCTATTAGTTGAGGTTCTGAATATACATTTTCAGTACTATGCTATGAATAAATGGATAAGTGCAATAAAAAAGTAAGAAACTGCATGCTGGAGTTTTACTTTGAACACTGTGGATAATATTAAGGTAGATGTGGATAAGCACGGATTTTCTTTTCATGATTTTTCAAAATGAATGTTCATAAACGATGCTAGATCATAGTTGCAAAGGCATTATCTAATATGGGTGGTGTGTTGGTGAAATTATTGTGGCGTGGGCGGGGCGGCAGCTGACGACCAGCATGCCTTGCGGGGATGTCTGTGTGTTCACCCTGTTGGGGAAGGGTGTTTGGGGTAGTGGCTTCGGCCCTGTTTGTGTGTGGGTGTGTGTGACGTGTTGAATGTGCTCCGGTTTATGCTTAAGCTAAATTGGATGTGCGTCTCGTGTGAATGTACTGCTCATGTCATACATGCTGCGTGTAAAATAAAGTACTCCCAGTCATTTGCATTGGGCAGCAAGTAAGCTCACTTGTCTCTCCAACATCCTTTCCGGCGGTAAAATGCTAGAATACAATTTTTAATATATGGTGGTCTCAGTATATTATCAGTTAAATTTAAATGTACTTATTCATATGTACTTATATCTCGTGCGTGCGCTTTTAAACTCGTTTTTGCATGCTGAATCTCTCTCTCCCGCGCGCGCCCTCAAACTTGTTTTTGCACGCTGAAAATCACTTCTGCACGTTCAAGATCATTTCTGTGTTTAAACATTCTTCTATGCGCTCACTATCATAAAGCAACACATGCACGAACTGCAGCAGTGATATAGCTCCTCAACTATTCCAGCCAACCAGCGACTAGAATCACCCGCCAATCAGAAGCGGGAGGCGGGCAGATTCGGACTGTCTTTGAATTAACGGCTGGAAGCTGCATCGTTGCTTGCGTTCGTTGGTTTCGTTATTATTTTATTTTCATCGACATAAGGTAAATTTAATGGTTTTTGTTTGGTAGTTTAAAATTAAGTACATCGTTTAAGCTATAGAATGTATTGTGTAATGTGTTGTTGCTAAATCTTATGTACTTTGCTTGTGGTAATAATGGCTCTGTAGCTCTCGGCCTGTTTTCAGTCTCTGTGTAACAGCTAGAATTAACACACCAGGTTTAAACTAATACTGTACCTGTATATTATAATACTAATGTCTGTCTGTGTTCAGACAACAGTTTATATTTTAGTTTGTGTGTTTGTGAGACAACCTGACTTTTGTTGAACACAAATAAACTATAGTAGTGCTTTTTTGTAACCTTGTGCAAATTAAATCTGTTG
>JAOVVB010000010.1:20191810-20202158 GCA_028570985.1 Heterobranchus longifilis | reverse complement strand
TCGGGCCTCCAAACTCCCCAGATCCCAGTCCAATTGAGCCCCCATGGGATTCAACAGACTAAAAAGCCCATTTCACAGAGGACTTACACTGGATCCCACAGCACCCAAAAGATTTGGTGGCAATGTCCAGGTGCCAGACACCTCAGCACACCCACAGCGGTCCTGTGGATCCACAGCCTGGGAGTTGCCTCGGTAGCACAAGTGGAACCTAAAATATAAGTGGTCCTAATGTTACTGTTTTTAAAGTCATGGTGTATAAAAAGCACAAGAATGTGAGCATGTGTTTTTATACGTGTTTGAATAAATGCCAAAATAATGTAATTGTGCAAAAAATATCACATTGAAAAACAAACAAACAAACAAAAAAAGATTTGCACACCTTGTTTCCCTCTCTTTTTTGAAAACCCCTCCCCCCAAAAGAGTGTGTAACGATGAGAGCAATTACATGAGAAATTGTAAGCAGTTTAGTTTGAAAGCCATGTTTAACATTCAGGTTTCTGTCTGATTGAGTATGTTCTGTGTAATTAGGAGTCTCGTTTAACCTCGCTGGTTGTTATTATACATGTTTAGCGTCAGTAATGAGACACACTATTCAGGTTTCCTGAGCTCTGTACACTGACTAATTAAAGTCCTAAATTTAATTTGCAGTTTGTTTTTTCTAGAGTGTGTTTTATTCACAACTTGTGGTTGCAGTGATTTGGTGTTTGTTTACAACTAGTTAATTAGTCACATTTTGACGAGGGAGCTTATTGGATGTTTGCGAACCACTCAGTTCTGTAAAAAATATCCATAGCGTGATAAGGCTCTTTATTCTGACATCATTGCTCAAACTCTTTTTTGGGTCAGCGCACTGGTGGTTTTATTGTCATTGTATGAAAGTGCACAGTACAACAAAAAAGCTTTTCAGCAGCCTTACAGTCTAAGCTGAAAGTGGGATGATTAAAATAAAAGTAGTGGGAAATAAAACAGTTTTCTATAAACAAGGGGTTGGTGCTGGAGATGGTTTCAGAACCGGTGCCATTGTCAGAGAAGGTACTGGTGACAAATGTGCTGCTGGTGTCAGAGATTGTTCCAGTGACAAAGAAGGTGCTGTTGTCAGAGACAGTGCTAACAAGCTACTGGTGAAGCTGATATCAAAGTTGGTGTGGATGCTGGTGGTGGAGCTGCTTTTGGTATTAGAGCTGGTGTTGGTGTCCATACAACTGAGTTACTGCCAATCTTTAATTGACGATTAAAGACCTCTCCACTTCTAAGGTATTCGGGTTAACTAAAAAAATAAAATAAAATTTCCCAACAATGTTTGACTGTTAGTTAATGACCTAGCAAACCAACATAAGCATCTATTTAATGACTGAAACTTTAAAGCACGTCTGCAAGTTGCTCTGGATAAGGCTTAAATGTAAATCTAAATGGTGGTATTAATACTGGTGATGGTGCTGATGGTGAAGCTGCTGGTGGTATCATATTTGGTACTAGTGTTGGTAATAGAGCTGCTATTGGTGTCAGACTTGGTGGTGTTGGTCATGGAGCTGCTGTTGGTTTCAGAGCTGGTGCTGGTGCCTGAGCTGTTTTTTGGGGGTGAAAAAAAGGGATAACGGGGGAGAAACCTCTGGATCTGGTTGTGTCAGAATAGTGACGGTGGTGAAGCAGCCTTTATGTTTGCAAATGAACTTTCTGCCTGATCAGACCAGTAAAAGGGGATCTAGGAGGAGGTTAAGGTAATAAGTGGTTCTGCCACAGAACTGAAATTTTGGATGAACCACAGATAAAAAAATGGTGAAGCCTAGAAAATAGAAAATGCTGCAGGTCCTTTTTGAGTTGAGGGTTTAGGCCAGTCAGTTACAACAATCAGCTTAGCTGGATACATCTGGATCTTTGATGAGGCAGTGATAAATCCAAGAAAGGAAGCTGTGTCAGAATAGACTTCACATTTCTTTGCCTTAGCATAAAGGTGGTTCTCTAGGAGCTTAGAAGGACCTAAAAAATTTTACCTTGAGTTTTATACTCCTGAAGGTGACCACATGGGGCTTCCTAACGTGAATATGATGAGGGGTATCAGTGTTTTTTTTATAAGACAACTGTTTCTGTGTAGGCCATTCCAGGCCTTATAAAAAAAAAAAGGTTTCTGTTCCACCACTATAATATCTGAAGCTAACCATTCAATCATCAGTCATGGCCAATGAAGCTGAAAAAAAAAAAACAGTCAGTTCTGGTCACTGGCACACTGACTGGTGCATGTCTATTATAAATGTGAAAAATATTTTTTTGATTGATTTGGGAGTAGTGTGGTGATACTGTACCTGAATCGCCACACAAAAGAATTGCGATTCATAACTGAATTGGTTTCCCTCACATCTCTATAAGATACTGTGTAAGATTTTAATACATTCTTGGCTAAATCCTATATTGGAATGTGGGATTGTGTTGGGTGTCAGATTATATAATTCACATCCTCTAACGATAGACCTCAGATTAAAGAAAATGACTATGTTCAGCCATACTCCATCAGTCAGTGAGACCTGGAAATCTGCTTCTGCAGAAACCGGGCTCTCAAATATATATACATATGTACTGCTTAAAGTGAATTTGAGGTAGTTGAGATAGCAGCTCTCACATTCTGAGATTTATTTAAAGATTTCTCACATTGTTCAAAATTTATCATCAGCCATATTTGTTACAGTGACACTAAATTGCTGCTGCTGATGATGATGTCAGCATCTCATGTTGTGAGATCTAATACTCATCTTAACACATGATCAAATGAATATTTTTGTGTTTGTGTACATGTAGGATTATAATGATGAAATCAGACAAGCTCAGCTTCAGGAGTTGACGTTTCTGAACGGTGGCTCAGAAGATGCCAAGGTGCCCGCAGTAAGAGGAAAATCCAGCACGAGGGCTCGTGGCACACCTACCGCTGGCTCACACAGGTACAGAAAATGTAGTAAATGCAAATGTGCGTGTTGTAATAAGAAAAGTGTGTGTTTCTTTTGACATAATGTTCATTTTGGAACAACTTTAAAGGGCTTCAATGCCATCAAGTACAAACACTGTTTTATTGATGTTAGTGAATAGAAGTTGGCATTGTAGAGTGGATGGCCACAACATCTTAACAGATTCTGACAGGTACAGAGGCCACACCTCCTCACTAAGACTGACAACTACATAAGTCACACCTCCTCTCCTGAGACTGACAAGTACAGAGGCCACACCTCCTTCACTGATACTGACAGGTACAGATGCCACGCCTCCTTCACTGAGACTGACAGATACAGAGGCCACACCTCTTTTACTTAGACTGACAGGTACAGACGCCACACCTCCTTCACTGAGACTGACAGGTACAGAGGCCACACCTACTTCACTGAGACTGACAGGTACAGATGCCACACCTCCTTTACTGAGACTGACAGGTACAGAGGCCACACCTCCTTCACTGAGACTGACAGGTATGGATGCCACACCTCCTTTACTGAGACTGACAGGTACGTATGCCACACCTCCTTCACTGAGACTGACGGGTACAGAGCCCACACCTCATCAATTCATCAAAATGCACAAATAAAAAATAAATATTTTATTTTTCATTATCACAGTTTATAATTGTTTATCAATCCAATTAAAATAAATATTTCTGATATCTGGCGCCAGCACGTTGGCAGAGGATCCTTTGGGTGTTGTGGGTTGCGAGGTGGGGCGTCCAGGGATCAAGCATGTTTGTCGGGCGTACCCCACGGGTACTTGACTGGATTGGGATCTGGGCAGTATGAAGGCCTGGTCAGGTCTGGGCCCTGTGCATGGTGCACTGGATGTTCTTGTGCCATTCTATCATGCCCAGCATTGATATTTTCAGCAATTTATGCTGCATTGACTTTGGTCTGTGGAGGCATGAGAGAGCCTTGAGTGCCCATAATCCTGCCACCAGTTTACTGGCATATAATTGATCAATCAGTATTAATGTATTAATGTTAATCTTATGTTTGATCGGTGTACCTGTATGTACGTGAGTTCCACCCATGTTTTGTTTGTTTCTTTGTTTATTTATTTTGGAGGAGCACTAAATACTTATTAAAGCTATTCTAATGGTTAATGCAATACCAGTTATAGCGTGGCGATATTGATTAAAAGTTGGATATTTTTGTAAAGTACACACTGCACAGATAAATCAAGCCAGGATTGTAATGAGACTGATTTAACCGCATCCAGGTGCCTCACACTGGGTGTGTATGTTTGCACACATTACAGCATGAGGCGATTAATAAACACTCGTGTGGCTTAGCCAAAGGTGCGGATTTACACTGACATATACACACACACACAAACAGATCGATGTGGCCTTTATATTCAAGGGAACACTTGTGAGCGGATTCGTTCTGGGATGTATTTTTTTCTTCTTTTGGCCAGCTGGTGGTCAGATACTCAACCTGGAGATTTGATCGATTAAGAATAAGAGGCTGTGTGTGTCTCTGATTGTGCTCATACTGCTCGAGAAATTGGGTAAATATCCGTCTCACAACTGGGCCCGATCACAGATCAATAGACACACAGAGACAATGTGGTCACTGACAGCTGTTCTTTTTTTTTTCATTGAGAATGTTTTTATTATTATTATTATTATTATTATTATTATTATTATTATACTTTTCAAGTGAGGAAAAATAATGTTGAAAGTGTTTGTACGATAAATTATTATGATGTGAAAAAAATGATACAATTTATCTCAACTATAAATATGATAGTTATAAGTTTAAAAAATACAGAAGGTGGATTATCATTAAAGTCTGAAATGAAGCTTTTAAGAAAAAAAAAACACACAGATGAAGTTAAACTTTTTTTAAATTTTTTTTTACTTCAGGCAGATGTAGGTAGTGCAAAAGTTTGCAAAAGAATAATAATAAATGCGCCCACAGTTTGACGCATATGCAGTATGCGGTCAAAACTTCATAATCTGTCACTTAACTGCTCATAACTTTACTTCTACTGAACGTTTTGATTTAATTTACGGTGCAGGTTTAAGTTCACGCAGTTTTGCGTGATGCTGTGACAAAATCTGGCAAGACATAGAGACATACAAGACAGAACATTTTTGGAGACTGGTTTTGGGTCCTCCAATGTATGAAACATAAAGATATCATTTAAGGAGTGATTTCCAAAATCTAATCTGTCATATTTATATAGATTCATATGTCATTTTTAGCAACCGAAATCCAGCTAGAGAGGTAGAATTATCCCTAATGAACGAGGCAGAGGTGACAGCAAAAAGAAAAAAAACCCCTGAAAGGAACAGGCTCATCGTCCTGTGACTTAAAGTGACTCACAGATAAAATCGCAAGAATGAAGAAACAAAATCAGGATGTTCATAAAATATGTTCAACATATGAGCAACATGATGCTAGCTCACTGAAACCTAACACTTTAACTAGTATATATCGTTGTTGGATTTTTTTTCTTTCTACTAAATGGCGGAAATATCTAAGGAAGTCAAGGAATTTCAAGAACATTCGTAACATTTCCACAGAAACATTGCCACAATATTGTGACAAACCATTGTGTTACCGAAAGATGTGCATAATAAAAATATTCTTTATCAGTGCCACATGTATTTTTTTTTTTATAGCCGTACAGTCTGTTCTGAACGTTGAGCTCATTACCATGTGGAGAGACTGATGTTGCAGATAGACAGTCATGTCCTCCTCCTACACACCTCCTACAGACCCAGCCTCCACGCCTTGAGCAGGAGACTGTAATACTAAGGCGAGATATAATACTGCAGGAGAGATATAATACTGATTAACGTCTTTTTTTTTAAGTCATATTTTTAGGCTTGCTGACATTTCTGCACATTATAAATAACTAGCTGGAAATTTCCTGTGTGCTTACCTTAGTGACAAGCAGTTAGCACATCTTTATCTTAGATTAATTAGTAAGAAGCGAGCTTTTTTTTCTCTTTGCTCTCATGTAATCTGAGTTTCACACTTTTTACTTTTCACTGATGTTTTCAGTACAAAAACAAGACACTGTACCAAGTAGGCAGGGCTAGCTGAATGGTTAAGGCATTGGATTATGGTCCAGAAGGTCCCAAGTTCCCCCTGTTGGGCCCTTAAGCAAGGCCCTTAACCCTCAGGTGTATAATGAGATAAAATGAATTGAAGCAGCATCCTTTTTTTTTACAGTATTTATTTCTTCATTTATTTGTTTTGTTTGTGGTCATTTGCAGAAGTAGAGGAGGTGTTCCTCCACCCCAGGCTGCGGTTCCTCGTGGGGCAGCACCCAGAGGAGCTCCACCAAGCCGCCTTCCGTCTAATAGAGGGAGAGCACAGAGAGGACGTGGAGCTCCACCGCCTGTAGGATACAGACCGCCGCCCCCTGTGGTGCAGGACACGTACGGAGAATACGTGAGTATAATTTTTCTGCGTCACATGTGCAGCTAATGATCTGTTCTACCTATATTTATACACCTCGGAGCGTTCGGAAAGTGCTCAGTAATGAGGCGAGGAATAAAATGCCGTATTAGCATTTGTAATAAATATGTGGCATCACATAAGATTGAAAGGATCTAGCAGCTGGTGTGTGAACAGGATATTCTATCAGGATTCCAGGGTTCATACAATGTTCCCTTAAACAATCAAAGGTAAAGGAAAAGACGCAACTCAGGACATGGAGTTGGTCCTGGCCTCGCTGACTCAGCAGTCTGATGAAGGTTGTTCATGATGGGTTTCAATCATCCCTGTTGTGGAACGTGCACTAAGTCAAGGCTGTTAGAGCAGTGTTATAAATCCCAAGGAATTTTCCCAGGTGGACACAAACCAACAGTTTTTTTTTTGTTTTTTTTGGCATGAGTTTTATGTTCATCTAAACTTGGCATTCTGGGTTTTTTATTCAGCTTGAGAATTATTTTTATTTTTGCTGCCTCTTAGCTTCAGATTACCTGGTGTAATCCTTGGGTGAAGGATATCACCATTATTACTGTACTGTATATACAGTATATACTGTACATAATCTGTATAAATATATTGTGTATAAAATTAAACAATTTATGTCAAAGGAATTGTAGATTCACAAGTGAAAATAAATGAATAATTTAATGAATCAAAAGAGAAAATTCTATTCAATTCAATTTTATTTGTATAGCACTTTTAACAATTGTCATTGTCGCAAAGCAGCTTTACACAATCAAAATTATAGAAGTTTGTATGGAATGTGAATTTGTACGAATCAAAATGATAAGATTGTCCCTGATGAGCAAGCCAAGACTTTCAGAGACAGGAAGAAACCTTGAGACGAACCCGACTCAACAGGGAACCCATCCTCATTTGGGTGATAACGGATAGCAGGGATTGTCATACTAGACATACATATGTCTGTGCTAGGCAGCTGGCAGTTCAATATAACAGATGTGTAAAGAATCATATGTAAAAAAACATGAATCATTCCAAACTAATCATTTGTAAAACTAAAAGATGTGTAAAAACTAAAGCATAAATGTGAAAAGAATTGTAAATTTAAGGAAGAAATAGTCAGTTTAGTCATTAAAATGGTACATGGGACATGACTTGATTAGAGATGTAATTATTGCATTAATAACCTGGAGCTAAGTGCAATATTCCGCTAGTTGGCATAAATCCTAGAAACATACATTTTTGCTTGGCAAAATTAGCCCTTTTGGCGGAGAATGCCCAAGTGCAGACATCAGTACTGATGTGCTAGGTACCATGGCAACCAGCAGATATTTGTGAGTCGGTGATTTCACCAACACTTTAGGTAACACTAGGTGGAAGAGGCGTTCTGAAAATGACCCGGTTCCCTGCTATATAATCACTTCTGATGGCGTAATTCAAGGGTCAACACACCGACGTTCTGAGGTCACGGCGCGCGAAGCCTGCACCACCTGCTCTCTCTCATCACCTTGTCGCCTTGAACGTTACCGAGCGCTTGCTGTAACCCGATGCTCGCAAACACAAACACACTCCAGAACATCTGCTCGATGATAAATACAGCAGCATCAATGCAAATCAGGGCTCGGCTAGCCTTGTCTCTACAGACGAGCGTGTAAACATGCGAGCAAACACATGCCAGAGCTCTTGTTTACTTCCTATGGTTTAAACTAAAACAAATGCTCCAACCGATGATCTGCTGAAGTTTAAACTAAGCATCAGAATGAAGAAGAAAGCTGATATAAGTGACTTTAAACATGGCATACTGTACAGTAGGCATTGGTGCCTGATAGGCTGGTCTGAGTACTTCCCAAACTGCTGATCTACTGGGATTTTCACACACAACCAAATCTAAGGTTCATTGACATTGGTCTGAAAAATCGAAAATATCCAGTTAGCAGCAGTTCTCTGGGTGAAAAATGCCCTGTTGATGCCGGAGGTCAGAGGAGAATGGCCAGGGTGTTTTGTTTCGCTAAAAAGGCAACAGTAACTCAAATAACATTTTGTTACAAGTATGCCAAGAAGCATCTTTGAAAGCGCGTGTCAAACCTCGAAACAGATGGGCTACAGCAGCAGAAGATCACACTGGGTGCCAGGAACAGGAATGGGCTCACCAAAATTGGACAATAGAAAACTGAAAAATGTTGCCAGAGCTGATGTCTCAAATTCTGCTAGGATCAGAATTTGGCATAAACAACACAAAAGCATGGCCTTGTATCAACGATTCAATTCAATTAAATTTGATTTCATTTTATTTGTATAGCGCTTTTACAATTGTAAAACAACAGCGAGGTCACTACAATGAGGTCACTATACTCAAATGGTCTCTACAGTCACTACATCTCAATGCAATAGATCACCTTTGGAATGTGGTGGAACAAGAGCTTGGCATTATGGATGTGCGGCTGACAAATCTGCAGCGGCTGCATGATGCTATCATGTCAATATGGACCAAAATCTTTATGGAATGTTTCCAGCACATCGTTGTATATATGCTGTGAAGAATTGCGGCAGTTCTGAAGGCTAATACGGCCCAATATTTATATAAATATATATATATATATATATATATATATATATATATATTGTGCTAGACAGTTCGTAATGCAATTCTAATAATTTCAGCAATCTCCCTGGTTGTTATCTTTGCTTGATGCAGGCTTTTTTTTTTTACTTCCAATAAAATTAAATTTGGCTTTTTCTTTAAAAAGTTTACACGTATCTTAAACTTTTCCCAAAGTGACTGTTCATACCCTAACTCCAAATGTTCTGCTTCAGCTACTGCTAAGCCATACCCCACCAGAGAACATCATAGTTGAACAACAAGCTGAGGCAGAGAATCTTCTTACATGATGTCATAATGAGGAAAATCAAGTTGGCCAATATAAAAAACAAAGGATTTTGTTTGTTTGTTTTAAAGAAGAAAGAGCATTTTGCACAATAGGTCCCCTTTGATGCATTGATTATTTTTCTGCATTTGCCAAACAATTAATGATAAGCATGTTATAATTCACTTCTAGTACTTTTAACTTTCACATCGTCTGTACCGCTTTATCCTTATTCAGGGCCGCGAGGAGCCTGAAGCCTATCCCAGGAGACTTAGGGCAAGAGGCGAGGTACGCCCTGGATGGAGTGCCAATCCATCCAGTTTGTGTACTGTACTGTACACACACACACACACACTCATTCACACACTACAGGCAATTTGGGGACGCCAATTAGCTTAATCTGTTGGTCTTTGGACTGTGGCAGGAAACTGGAGTACCCGGAGGAAACCCATCTATCATGGGGAGAACATGCAAACTCCATGAACACAGAAATGGGAATCAACCCTGGCCAGGAATCGAACCCGAACCCGACATTGCTAACCACTACACCAAAACTACCAATTTAAACACATCACATACGATCTACATGTGTGTATTTCATTATAACTCATTAGAATCATTTGTTTTTGAGAACTAAAAAGTGCGTGCCACAAGTCTATTGGTCTAAATCCTGTACACTCTTCGAAGGCTGACCAAACGGCATGTTGTGTACTTGGTTAGGTGAATCATGCCAGAGATTCCATCCCAACCACAGTCAGTTAGAGCATGCAGCAACTGCACTAATTATATAAGTAGACCTGGATTTCTGCAGCAGTAAAACATGTCACACACACACACACACACACATACATACAGAAGCACACACATGACACATCTCCTTTGTTGATCCCGTAGAACAACTACACCCTGTCCTTCTACAAACACACACAAACACACACCCAAAGTCAGCCTTCTGTCCAGCGTAGGATCCCTTTAGCCTGTGAGCGCAGTGGAAGCCGCATATTTGTGTGGTAAGTAAGGAATGCGGTTACATGCCTTACACATGAGCTATTACTGAACACTGGTCTCAGTGGAGCAGCCTGTGAG
>JAOVVB010000010.1:20158400-20173772 GCA_028570985.1 Heterobranchus longifilis | reverse complement strand
TAATCAATCTATCCTTATTCTATTTTTATACATCAAAACTTGTAAAATAAAGGATCGTAAAAGTCAAAGTCTCTCTCTCTCTCCCTCTGTCTGTCTCTCTGTCTCTCTCTCCACTGATGAATGGTGTCAGACGCATTTGTGAGTGTGAATCCAGCAGCAGTGGGTGTGTGAAAGCACCCCTAGAGCGCTTTGTTATTGGAAACTTCTCTCGCCGAATAATTGTCTCTGCGGGTTTTTGCACTGCATGCAGAACAGCTTGAATAATTAACATGAAATGTGGACATAAACCTTTATGTTAGGTCCACGGCATTTGGAGAACAAACTTTTCATTATGCATCTGAGCAGTTGAGGGTTAATTGCCTTGCTCAGGAATGCAACAGGGGCATCTTGGTTCTGCTGGGGTTTGAACATGTGATTGTCTGATCAGTAATCCAAAGTTTTAACCGTTACATTGACCCTAGTGATGTTCTATGAGGGGTGTTCAAGTCAAAAGAAGCATTGACATCATAAAAGCATTGACATTTACAGAAGACTTTGAACAATCCCGACCAAGGTGGCTTTGAGCCCACTGCAGTCAGTCAGTTTGAGGAACACCTGATCCTTGAAAACCAGCATCACCAACTTGCGGATGACGCGTATCTGTCTGTGAGAACTGTACACACAAGCGTTCATTAGCACCTTACAGGAACTCAGCTGGGTGTTAGTGCCACATCCCCTGTACCGTCCTGACATCGCTCCAAGCCACTTCTACATGTTTGGGCAATTAAAGGAGTTCCTAAAGGAGATCATGTCCCGTTCAAGTCAGTAAAATTTGATAGGAATCCCATGGGATGTGTTTAATGTGCTACAGGAAGCAATAGATCATAAGGAGAGTGATTGAGGTTTATGAGAAGTACATTGCATCTATATGTCAGTTCTAGCTCTGTCCTCTCTCTCTCACACACACACATGCACACCGATCAGGTGTGAGAAAACGGTCAAAAATGAGCAGTAAGTTTTGAACCGTGTACAGTGAGTGTAAAGCTGAGTGTAGATACACACTGAGATGCACATTGTGCTCGGTGTTGATGCGATCGATAAACACCGAAGAGAAGCGCGGTGTGTTTTGTTTGTGCTGTCACTCCTTCTGCTGCCCCTATGTGTGTGTATGTGTGTCTGTGTGTCTGTATGTGTCTGTTGTTATCCAATCCCCACTGCACAAATTCTATAGGAGACAGTATATCACATTCTGACAGTCTATGTAAAAAAAAAATATTATTATAATAATAAATAGAGATAATTTAGTTTTTGTATTTTATTAATAGGTCTGCAAAACGGATATGCTTCTTTAAAAAAATATTCACAATATCAGTGCATCCAGTCTCTGAATGTGCATTAACATCAGCAAACAAAGGCTGCGTATCTGCATCAGTCCAGCGTTCGGTTATAGATTTTATTTATATCGTGCTGCAAAGGATCTGTAGCAACTATGGAAGGATGAGGAAATGTGTTGATGTGGACTTTTCTTGCACATTTCTCACCTTCGCCCTCGACACTGCAGAACGAGACAGAGAGAGAAAAAAGAGAATGTAACAGGAACAGCACTGGGGTTTGGTAAGGTTTTACAGGACAGGAGGGAGTGATAGAGGAGGTGCTGTTGGATATTTGCAGTTTAGGGTATAGCCTATTGGTATTGCGGATGTGACATGCTTACACTGCTGGGTATGATATGTCTGCTTAACAATCTGCATTTTGGATGTTGCATGTTATTTGTTACACATACTGTATGATATGCACTACAGGTATGACGCATTAGTGTGACAGCTATGGCGTATTTACATTAATGGTTACTGGCATGACTCATTAATCTTATGGGTATGGCATATAGTTACAGGTATGACACATTAGTGTTATAGCTATAATGCATTAGTGGTATGGGTATGATGCATCATTGATGCCGGTATGACATATTATTGTTACAGGTATGACACATTAGTGTGATGAGAACGATGCATTATTGATGCTGGTATGGGTAGGACACATTAGTGTTCAAGGTATAATAAATTTGCAGTATGATATAACACATTATTGTTACTGGTATTACGTATTTGTATCACACAACCATGCAGTACAAATTTGGATTTTTTTCCTCCATTCTAGAACAATACTGGAAATTTCAAAACTATGAAATTACATGATGCACCATGATGAAACTGTCTCTCATGAAGACCTTCCCAGGAAAGCAAGACCAAAACTTACCCCAGAGGAGAAGTTCATTTAGAGTTACCAGCCTAAAAAATTAACAAACAGCACCTCAGAGTAGGGCCGTTATGAAGGATTGCAGATCATAAGTAGCAGATACATCTCAATATCAACTGTTTAAAGGAAATATATTTTGGACGCCTTTAGTATTGTTTTACAGTGTAGAAAGAAAGAAAAAATCAGGGAAGACCATGGAGTTAATGTATGACCCATTAGTGTTACAGATATGACATGTATTTGTAAAGTGTATGCTATATTATTGGTATGGGTATAATGCTTTGGGCGACAGGGTGGTGTAGTGGTCAGCACTGTAGCCTCGCACCTTCAGGGTTGGGAGTTTAATTCCCATCTCGGGTCTGTGATCGTGGAGTTTGCCTGTTCTCTCTGTGCTTGGTTGGGTTCCTCTGGGTACTCTGCTTTCCTCACACTGATGCATTGGCACCCTGTTCAGGGTGTATGCTGCCTAGTGCCCCAAGCCCCCTGGGATAGATTTTAGGTGTCCTGCAACCCTTTACAAGATAAGTGCTATAGAGAATAAGTGAGTGTGTAAGTATGATGTTACAGACATGATGTATTTGCATTACAGGTCTGACATTATTACATGATCAGTATGACATTTTGTGTTATGGACATGATGGTACAGTATTATGAAGCTTTCGTGCTACACATGACAATTTTATGTAACATTTCTGAGGTTTTTATGGTCTGTGTGTATGACCACTTAACATTACAGACATGATTTTTTTAGCATTTTGATTGTGACATTTTCTTCACAAACACACACAGCTACGGGGTGCACTGTTTTAAGGAGTGACTGAAATATGAACAATGCTGTAGGTCAGGATGGTGATGCAGCAGGACTGTGCTAAACCAGAGGGAGAGTTAGCTTTATGGTGCGAGCTTTGGAGAGACATAAAGCAAAAGCAGTTTGTGAATGAGAGCGAAAGAGAGACTGAGACGTGAGACAGAAAAAAAACATAAGGGAGAAGAGGTAAGAGAGGTGAGTTTAGAACGTGAAAGATGGATTCTATTTTTTGCAAAATGTGTATGCTTGCACTGTTTGTCTGGATCTTCTGACAGTCGGTGGAGGATATGAGCTGTTCACAAATATTTCAATTGTTCACATGTGGTTATTTCTTCTCATCCAAGATGGCAGCCCAGCAACAGCATGGTGCTAATTTGTGTCTTATCCCAAATTGTTCATTTTATTTTTACAGCATATGGACATTAGAGCAACAAATCTTTGCATCTATCACCACCAGACACTCCGTCTATCTAAAATCTCAGGTTGCTGTGAGGACTAGGCTCCCTGTCCTCAGCATTACGTACAGTACCTGGTGCCGGTCAGCAGGAAAAGAAACTTTATAAACAATTTGAGAGAAAGCAGAAACGAGCAAGTGGGTGGAGCCCATGATAGGCTAAAAACAAACTTCCTCTCCAATGTCTACTCCCTGGACAATAAATTGAACTCCATCCAACTCCAGTAGATGACTCAGTGTGAACCTGGAGACTGCTGCATCATTGTTTTCACAGAGATGTGCCTTAGCAATAGAGTTCAGCGACAGGACTCATTCTGCATTGACAGAAATGCAGCTCTATACATTAAGACTTGTGATGTAGCTCATGTGTTTACATCAACACCAAGACCTTGGCCCTAACCCCTAGTTACTGCTCATTGCTGGTATAGTTTGTAAGTGTGAAATGCAGAAAATTGTTTTTACCGTGGAAGTTCACCATTGTCTTCCAGTACTAATGCTATAGATGTGCTATTAGAACTGCATGGGGCTTTTAGGGAATTTCAGGACACACACCCTGATAAACTGGATGTTTATCATCTGAAAATTCCAACCATAAATATGTGGGCTTTGTGGTTAGAAAAGTTTCTCTGGTGCGTACCAGGTGGAAAACATAATGAGAAGTCAATCTACTGTATGTATGTATGCCTGCTGGACTAGATAATATTTCTGGCAGAGTGCTCGGAGGATGTTCAAAGCAGCTGGAGTATGTTCTTTCTGACATCTTCACCATCGCTGAGCAGCACAGTTGTACTGAAGAGCTTCAAGGCCATCACTATACCCATAAAATCTCCACTGTCCAGCCCAAGAGCTGTCCTGTTGGACTTACCTCACCATCATGAAATGTTTTAAGGCA
Organism: Heterobranchus longifilis; assembly: GCA_028570985.1. Taxonomy (NCBI): domain Eukaryota; kingdom Metazoa; phylum Chordata; class Actinopteri; order Siluriformes; family Clariidae; genus Heterobranchus; species Heterobranchus longifilis. Next base: position 20,169,380 of record JAOVVB010000010.1, on the reverse strand, counting down.
TGAGGCACATCAAGAACCTGCTGCCCCCTCACTGGACCCCCTGCACAATTACACAATCATTTCTCAGCACCTGTGTGGAAAGCTAAGCCTGCTTGGGATGAACACTTTCCTTTGCAGTTAGATTCCAGGCTTCCTGACTTGGAGACTTTTATTAGTCTGGATCAGGAGCAGCATCTTCAAAACCACCACACTGAGCACTTGGTCTATGTTCTCAGTCCATTGTTGTTCCCTCTGCTGACCATGACTGTGCACCAGTGCACACTCAAATCCCTTCATCTTCTTCACTGTAGCCATGACCATAGTGGGACTAATTAACAAGAATGTCGAGTGAGGAGGAGTGTAGCAGAGAGCAGACTGGTGCAGGGCAAAAATTCAGGATTTCAGGAATTCAGGACAAAACTAAAGTGATTGTCGTTGACTTTAGGAGAGCGAGGGATGACCACCAGTGCTCATCCATGGAGATCATCGAGATCACCTGATTCCTCTGAGTTTAATTTATGGAGAACCTTAATTGATTGTGAAGTTTTAATTGTGAAGAATATAAAAGTTACGAGTGTGATGTGTTGAGTTAGGAGTGTGAAGGATTTGACTTATGGATGGGATGTGTTTGAGTTACAGTACATGTTTGAGGTATAAATGAGGGGCTTAAGTTAGGGAATTGATTTGTTTGAGTTATGAGTATGAAAGGTTTGAGTTACAACTACAAAGTGTTTGAGTTACAACTGTGATGTGTTGAGTTAGGAGTGTGATGTATTTGAGTTATGAGTGTGGATTTGAGTTACAAGTTTGATGTTTTTAAGTGAGAAGGGTTTGAGTTATTCAATTCAATTAAATTGTATTTGTAAAGTGCTTTTAACAATTGGTATTGTCGCAAAGCAGCTTTACACACTCAAAAGAAAATTATGGAAATGTGTATGAAATGTGAAAAATGTGTCCGAATCATAATGATCAGACTGTCCCTGGTGAGCGAGCCGAGGGCGACGGTGCTGAGGGAAAAACTCCCTGAGATGGCAGTAGGAAGAAACCTTGAGAGGAACCAGTCTCAACAGGGAACCCATCCTCATTTGGGTGATATCAGATGACAGGGATTAATCTGCAGTCATACTGTGTGTGTTAGGAGGCTGGAAGTTCAGTATAACAGATGATAGTGTGAAGTATAACAGTATAACAGACTATGAGTGTAAAGTGTAATCATTGATAATACATTAATTAATTGTATAACAATATGATTTCCCTTTTGGGTTAATTAAGTACTCTATCTATGTCTTTAGGTTATTAAACGTGACATGTTTGAGTCATGAGTGTGAAGGGTTTATGTAAACTTGTTTGGGTTTCTTGATCTACAGTATTTCTCAGAACAGTGCAGTGTGTGTGTGTTCAAATTAAAATTTTATTTGTCATACACAGTACGATATGCAGTGAAATGCTTATACGACCGCCCGTGACCTTAAATTTTTTAAAAACAATTAACGAGAAATAAATAGTGGAATAAAATAAGAGTAAGTTTTTAGTGTGTGAGTGAAATGTGAGCAGTTACACAGGCATTCATACAATCTTTTCATTCTCTCTCTAGTGTTCACTTTATTTTTCAAATGCAAGGTTGATTTTAGATTGCCCATCAACAGCACATACCCAATAGAACAACAACAATAATAATAATAATAATAATAATAATAATAATAATAATGTTCTTTCCTTTTTTCTTTCTCTCTCTCTCCAGCTCAGAGGACTATTATGACTATGGACATGGTCTAAGTGGGGAATCCTATGACTCATATGGTATGATTTCATGTTCATATTATTCCACGCAAACATATCAAATAATGTTGTATATAAAAATTGTATATAAATATGTTAATTTAACGTTAAACATATAAATAAGAACACATGTATTATTATGGATATTTATGAAATAACAGTGTATTCTCCAAATTATAATTCCTCCACTGTCTCTCTCTGCTTTTCATTCCCTCACACACACACACACACACCAATGACATTTCCTTTGGGCGTCCCAAATAGCCGACAGCTTGACAGTTCAAAGGAGACCTGTAGATTAACCAGGCTAGCGTGCGTTCTTGTTCTCTATAAACACAAGGTCGAAGGTTCCTCTTTTCCAAAGCGCTCAGCCAGATTGACAGCTCTCTTATTAAAGACTATCGCTAATGGGTCTCGGCTCTGAATAGCTGGTCCGAGAGAGGACACCGCTGTGCTCTGCGAGGACCGAAGACAAGCACCAGCAAAACTCTCATTCATCAACACAGACAGGCGTAAAAAAAAAAAAAAGACAAAAAAAAAAAGCATAGGTCTGATAGTTCAGCTGTGATTTTAGCTCGGCCTTCAATTAAAGCTGTAAAGCTGAGTGGATGAAGGATCATCAGGCTAGTATGACAAGCCGCAGTAGATAAATTAGACATCTTAGACTTCAGTCATCTGCATCAGAATAGTTTCTCAATAGTGTATCATCATCATCATCATCATCATCATCATCATTCTGGGAAAGTATCACTTAAAATCTAGTGTGTTAGAGAATTTCACACCACTTGACATTTCAGTGATAACGTGAGCAGCCTCAGTGCCTCAGTGGTTACTGAATGGTGCACATGAACAGATGAAGGTGTGAACATGAAAGCATGTGAACATGAGCAGAGCAGTGTTAACATGCAAGCCTTCTATATTATTTTTTGAGCCGAAGAAAGAAGTCATCCATCTCTTTACACAAACCGAGATGGAGCGAATCTCCTGAGAATCAGAGACCTAAGACAATGTGTGTGTGTGTGTGTGTGTGTGTGTGTGTGTGTGTGTGTGTGTGTTGTAAACAATGCTGCTTCCAGCAACCTTTTTTTTTTGGCCAGGGCATGTGGTCTGGTGATGGATGAGTACAAGGAGGTTTTGCTGAAAGATAAAAGAAAGAAAAAAGTGTCTACTGTTCAGATCAGTTTGAACGTGCCTCTTTTGCTTAATTCAAATCTATATATATATATATGAGTGAGGGGTTTTAGAATGTGCATCCAAGCAGGAAGACATTCCAAATATGGCTTTCCTGTCTTTGATGTTCATTTTTTAAGTATTCTGTCAATTCAATCATAGTTTAACAGCTGCAAAATGAACAAATCAAAAAGGATTAAAATAAATCCATTTTACGATCCCCCAGAAACAACATACTCTATAACCACCGTTATCTGTTCCATGTTTGCTTGAAATTTAAAGCCTTGTGTTTTTTTCACTTTCAGGCCAGGAAAAGTGGACGAATGGCCGGAACAAGGCTCCGTCAGCGAGAACAAACAAAGGAGTGTACAGAGACCAGCCTTACACACGATACTGAACTCTAAAGTCAGCCACACCCGCCCATGCATTTCCAAGTAATGGATTTTATATGGACCCCCCCCCCCCTATTTCTTTTCCATTTTTTTTTCAGAATAAAATCAACTAAAACTCCGAAAAAAACAAAACAAAGCTTCCCAGAGAGGAAGGGGAAGACGGGAACATGATTTCATGGGGACGTTCAGTTTGATACTGATAGACACTGGTGTTTTGTTGCATGGTTGCAAGATTAATTAAACCTGTGATCACTGATTATGTGTAAAAGAGTCAACCAATCAGAATTCAATGCCAGTATTGAAAAAAATAGGTGGTGGGGGCTAGTAATTAGAAGGTGGTGTAAGCTTCAGGTGTTAGGTATTTAGATTTAGTCAGGTACATTTATATAGACACTTTTTTGATTAGTGATTAATTTCAGTGTGTCCCTTGTAAATTGTACTTAACTCAAACAAAGAAACAAAAAAATCCTGATAAACATATCGTGTAATTTTTTTTTTTATGTTTTTTTTTTTTTTTTTTGGTAATGCGATGTTCCTTAGCATTAAAGGGCTTATGGGAGCATTTGAACACTGTACATAACCATTTTATCATGGTCAAGAAAGGTCACGTTGCATTGTCCAATATTTTTTATTTTGTTTTGCTGTTAAATAATTGATCAGTGGTCAGATGCAGAGTTGCCAACCATCTGCAAAAATTACACCTAACCTCAGTGACCTAAAACATCAATATGAGCTTATGCATAACACTTTCTTTGACCAAACTCTGCAGCAATAAGTAAACACAGGAAACTAATCAATAATATAAAGTATGCAAATAATGCCTCTGACTAGAGAAGTCTGTGCCAGTGCAACTCCAGTCTTTTTTTCTTTTCTTCTTAATAAACATACTTAAAGTATGTCTAATACCCGAGATTAGGATGGATTTCTTTCTTATTTTTTTATATGAAATTTTGCATCACGCAGCCTTGTCTACAACCAAATAGCTAAGTAGCTCATTTTACTAAAAGCAAAAGTAATAGAATTACAGTACTGTGCAAAAGTCTTAGGCTATCTAATGCAAATTCAGTTTAAACCATTTGTAGGGCACTCATTAAAAAAATGAGATGGAGAGTTAAAATTTCACGATTTCAATACTTTTTTCAAGAGATTTATTTTACTTTTGTGAGTTTTTTTTTCAAAACTTTTCTTTGCTGACATTTTTATGTTGCGAATCAAATTCGGTGAAGTTATCTTAAACAGTATGGTTCCTCATCTGTCTAGGGTATTATTTATTTATTTATTTTTTAAAGTGTATATAAAAAACACAAAGTCAAAGACACATTTATTTAAACATAAAAAATGTGCAAGCAAAATACTAATTGTTTTCTAAAATAATGTACTAATTTGTTTTATAAAAATGTAAATCTATTTTTTTTTAATATATATCACACTTACATCAAAGTCCAGTCCAGTCTGATTTAAACCATTCACTTAGGCAATTCTGAAAACTGAAACACTTCTAGAATAACTAAATAATACGTTTACAACAGTTTTGAAACATATTTTTAATTACACTGTAGAATCTCACCATATGCAGATGACACTAGATAGTAGGCCTTTATTATACTTGAATGGAAGAAACCATGTGGTTGTACTACCTCACAGTCAGGCATGGGGTCACTATTTTGGACACCCATAGAAGTTACCAAATGTGGTTTTTGAAGTAAATATTTATTTTCTGATTTCTTCTTTATTGAATCAATTGAAAATTCATTATAAATATACAAAAATTACAAAAAACATTGTTTTATGGCTGTACAGGAAGGAATGATTTACATAACGCACCACTTTTTAGACAAAAGTGATAATTAAGTCTATGCGGTTTTATCTGGAAAACGGGTATGACAGTCAGAGTATCTAGAGGAACTGTGGCGGATTCTCCAACATGCTCAATTTACCAGTTAATGGTCCTGATTAAACACCTATGCATTTTAAACAGCAAAGACTTGTTGATATTGACTTCTTGTTATTGCTTTCAATAGTGGATTTTTCTTATATATGAATGTTTGGTTTTATTATTTTTGAAAGATTCTTTCCTGTATATAGCATTTATTTGCAAATGCCTCAAACTTTTGCACAGTACTTTAAGTCTAAGCTACACTTTTTCCAAATACTAAGGTCCCAAAGTTATATCCATTTCAAATTAGAAAAGTGAACACCCATATCATGTTGAGGTCTGACATTAACAGGATATACCATGACAACAGGATAAATTAGTGCATAGTGCTAATTGATGAAGCACTGAAATGATGCAGATTGGTTGGCAACCCTAATCCTTTTAAACACAATATGTAAAGTAAGATATTAAGATTGATTTCTTCTAAGGAATCGACAGTGCTTGCAAAAGTATTTTAGGAAACTTGTCAAATTTGGCATACAGTATATTTATAACCACTTTTCAGTTAAATTTATTTAGATAACATTGATGAGGCATGTGCATACAGTATACCTTACACAACCTGGACATTTCCCTTTGAACATTCATACCCCATTCATGAAAGATGGTCATCCTATTTCTTATTGTGATCTCATATAGGCTTTTTATTATAGAAGGCATCACTGAGTTACCCTCTGGATTTTTCAGCCCCTACACACCCAATAGTTGTGTTGTGAAACCATTTGCTTTGTCTTGTGTTAATGCCTAACATTGTTGTCTTGTCTAGTTGGATTCAGCAACCTTCTTCTCCTGCTGGTGCTGGTGATCATTTTATTGCTAGTCAGTCTTCATGATGAAGGTGATACCCTGATCTTGTGGGTAAATCACTGCATTTGTTCCACAGTTTGAGCCGTATAATTTCTAGATAATGCTGATCTAAGGAGATCCAGGCCACAGACCCTCGCTTTGTAGCTTTGGATGTAAGCAACCATGAAAAAATAATGCAAATCTCAGATGAGCTCAGTAGGTCTTCAGCCCGGGCAGTACATTCCTGATTACCGTCTTCCCTACAGACCTATCATGGCATGTCTTAAATAGTCCAGGACTTTGATCACCTCTTGGAGCCTGGGTTTACTCTGAGATAAAAAAAAAAAAACTATGATTCTCTTTGGATTAAAATTCACTTATTTGGTGATGCAAACAATGAATCCATGTTAAGCCAGACATGGAAAGGACTGTGAAATCTCATTACTTTGTTTTAACCCACAAAATCAAGATGTAATTTGTATGCTTGCTGTAATATACCAAAATTTGACTGCCAAAGTGCATTTCGGCATGAAGCAATGTTTGTCCATCTGTGTAAAAGTCCTGGAATTTACAAATTAGTCTCTCACTTCTGCTGAATAGATCTATTCCCCAATTGAAATAGAGTGTTTAGCTGTAAATAATCTTGCTACCTTAAGGAAAAGCATTTTTTCTTAGTTATTGATCCATTTAGTTCTGTATTATAATTGGTCATAATTGGTCACTGTTAATTAATACACATAGAACAAACCTCTGCTTTGCAGTTGCATCCCTCTCTGGATTGCTGTTAGGGAAAATGAATGTGCTCATTTTAATATACCTTTGGGGAATGTGTCCGATACTTTATGTGGCCAAAAAGATGTGAAAACCTGACATTTACATGTGTACTGTATGTGTTAAATTGTTGTCACAAATTTCATTAGAACTAGGAGGCGCAAACCCTTATCCAATATAATGATGCCCCTGTGCACAAAGCGAGATCTTTGGAGACATGGTATGTTAAGGTTGGAGTAGAAGAACTTAAGTGTCCTGCAAAGAGCCCTAACTGAATTCAACCCCATTGAATCACTTCAGCATGCACTGGACCTGGCTCCTTCTTAACATTCCAACAACAGTGCTTGAGCTCATTAATGCTCTAGTTGTTGAATTAACATACATTTCCACAGCCACTAGAAAGAGTGTTCCCTTGGGAACATTGGGCACTGGGGAATATTGGTCACTGGGGAACATTGGTTATTAAGTTATATAGGGCACTGGGGAGATACACTGTGGTACTTTGGGCACTGTGGAGACTCTGACGGAACTCAATCAAACCGAATACCTTTGTGATGAATTGGAATTGAAAACACCTTGACATCCAAACATCTGCGTCTGAGAGAAGAAACTGTTACACAATCTGACCATATGGGCCTGAATGTTAACGTAGAGACTGTAATTTATTTATAAAGGTAGGTGATCAGGATACTCAAATCAAGCTTATGAATTGCTGAGAGCATCATTGTCACTGGCAGGTACTTTTGTTCTGGAGTTGGTGATGACCTTGATACCCTGCCACATGTGCCACATGTTGCTGGTGTCCTGGAAGTGGCTGTAGATTTTTTGTGTGTCCTCACTTTGCCCCACTGATGACTAAGGACATTTTGGGTCTGGCTGTTCTTACTGTAGGTATTCCTTGTCACCTGCTTTGAAGGTGTAGTCTTATCCTCAGCACCAAATGCACCTTTTCTTCTATCTACAGTTTTTTTATTGGAGTGAATAGTGATGGTATTGCAGATGGTGATGTCGTTGATGCATTTGCCCTTGTAACTATTCACTGATGTCCTGCTTCACTGGATGCAGCCTCCCTGAACATGTGCCAGTCAGTGTGTTCAAAACAGTGCTGAACATAAGAGATGGCACCTGCTGGCAAGGTTTTCACCTCTTTCAGAATTGATTTGGAGCATCTGACAGATATGAGAGCCAGGTCTGGGATGTTTGCATAAACAAGATCTGGATCCTTTATCATAGCAAAGTCCACATTGGTCTACCTATGAATTTTAGTAACATTGACATTAAATTTGCTCAATCAGTTATAAGCAGTAAATAGAAACAAAAGTTCTTGTACTATTCAACAGAGATGTATTTCTGTTGGTGTGTAATGAAGCAAGGCCATCTAGCTATGAAAACAAAGGCACAGTAGTCTCTACACTCATGCTCACTCTTACTCACTCATCTTCTGTACCACTTTATCCTGTGTTCAGGGTCGCGGGGACCTGGAGCCTATCCCAGGAGGCTTAGGGCACGAGGCAGGATACACCCTAGACAGGGTGCCAATCCATTGCAGGGCACACACATACACACACTCACACACTACGGGCAATTTGGAAATGCCAATTGGCCTAACCTGCATATCTTTGGACTGTGGGAGGAAACCGGAGTATCCGAATCTCAAGCACGGGGAGAACATGCAAACTCCATGCACACAGAGACGGGACTCTGTGGCTGGGAATCAAACCCGGACCCTGGAGGTGCAAGGCGACAGTGCTAACCACTACACCACCGTGCCGCCTACACTCATGCTGAGTAGTCCAATTTATAGTAGTCCAATTTATAAAAAGATATTGGACAGGAAGAGGGACAGGAGAGCTGGCCAGCTAGGGTTTCATTTTCACCAGGACAAACCCACCTTGCCATGTTTCTGATTCCTCACTGACATTTCCTGACATTTCCTCCATTGGCCATCAGCATCAGGAGTTGCTCAGGACTGAAAGCCTGGTCCCTGATTTAATAGTCACTTTTGTAAGTTGATTATTTGATTATTTCTATATTGTAGCAGTTTTTGGCAGTGTTAGACATGAACACCGTTTTCCCTGTGCATAGAAATTAAAGAAAAAAGTTGAGTTTAGACCCAAATGAACATTATTTTGAATTCATAGTAGCCACTGAGTGCTACTGCTATCCTGCCAATCATACAAATCTGGATACACTGCACAGTTATTAACAGGTAAAATGGTTTCATACATAGTACTCTTGTAAACTATGTAAAGTTTAAAGTATGAATTTAACCCCAAAATATTAAAATATATAGGTATTAGCCTCACAAGATTTGCATCGATACCCATGGAATACCTTAGCAAGCATCTAAAATATATAATTAATACATAATGCACAATTGAATCTTAAAACAAAGCTCCAGTAACAGGTTCAGGAAGGACTTACTTTCCATAAATTTAAAATTCAATGTATTATATGAATGTTGTTTGTGTGTCCCGTGTACCCTAAACTTTAAAGTGGTTGAAATTAAATCTTAAATCCACTGCTGGCTATTTTTGTTTTTGTTGTTTTGCTTCTGTTCTTGTTTTTTTTTTTTTTCAAAATAATTTTGTTTAATAGTATAATCTGAAGCTTGTGTAAGCCCTTTAATCTTTTTTTTTGTTAATAACAAAATAAAATTCCTTTTTTGAAAGATATAATAATCGTGTCTGTGAGAACATTTTGTTAATAAATTACCTTCATCTAAACATTAGTAATGCTAACATACATATAATAATAAAAAACGTATATTATAAATAAGGTGTGGATTTTTTTAACTTTTATGTATGTATAAATAAATTCCAATTTTAATCCTAATAATAAATGAAAAATAGATTTTGACCTAAAAAAACAATAAATACACATGTATATAATGTGATATAATAACTGTCTATTCATTTATCTTAATTACTTTGATTGAAACTCTGTAGTTATAATTCTCTAATTTGGAATTATTTGAAGTAAAATATATGTGAAGTTTTACATATCCATAAAAGAGATTATAGAAGGGTATTTATATTCAGTTCATCTATTATGTATACTTAGCTGCATTGCCTTTATTTGTTAGCATTAGTTTATTAGTTTAAGTAGCTACAAATGTCAGCCATTTGTGTTGATTTTTATGTTGCTTTTTTATAAGGGAGGGGATTACGTTGCTATACTTTTTTTTTGTCTTCCTACTTCCTTTTGTCCTTACTTCCCATGTCTTACTGCACTAAACGGCGTGTCCCCCACATGACCCCTAATTGACCCCAGCTGACCTTTGAGCACTGAGAGGATGGCAGTAGCTGTATATAAAGGCCTTCGTTCAACAAGGTAAACAACCCGAGACAATGCTCACTATAGTAAATCTCACCCTTTAATATAAAGTGTCTTAAATAAGTCTACTAAAACTGAATAAAAATCTCTTAAATTGAGCACACCTGGCAATAAGATGTGTTAATTAAGTAATTTTATCCAGTAAATCCGAATAAAAAATAAAGACATAAACAGCTGTAATTCTCCATTAAACTCATCACTGTGACTAATTGCAGTATATAATTCAACAAAGATTAAAAACTTTATAATAATAATTGTTATTGTTCAATTACATGCTGTGTTTTGCTTTGCACTGTTTGGATCAATGTATTTAATAGAAATGTACAGAAATAGAAAATACAAATATTTCTTTTTATTACAGGGGGACAAACGCAGGGGGCGCATCGTACTGTTCTTCTGCTCTTCCAGTTTGCATCAGAGGTGAGCTCTGTATTTTTATCTGATTACCGATGCAGTGTAATATGCAAAATCAATGCCAACTGATTAAATTAACACACTGACAAACGTCTCGGGTTACTTTGCTGTAACCCTGTTCCCTGAAAAAGGGAACATCTTTCTGTGTTGCTGGTTGTGAAGCATGTGTGTATCAAACACGCCAAATCTTGGCATATATAACCTCAGTCAGGTGACGCCATCTGTTGAAGCGCACCTGCAGGTTATAAATAGGAGTGAACCGGAAACATTCCTCAGATCAATTTTGTCTGAAAGGACGTCTAGTAAGTGGAACCTTTCCTGCTCCGGAGCTGTAAAGGCAGAGGACAGAGGCTTCGAGGAAGACTGGGTGCATGGTCAAGAATGAAAATAGTTCGGGTGAGAATGCAGAATAGCCCT
>JAOVVB010000010.1:20076962-20090091 GCA_028570985.1 Heterobranchus longifilis | reverse complement strand
AAGTTGGCACCTCCACATCATTGCATTCAGTTTTTATTCACGATTTGTATAGTGTCCCAACTTTTTTGGAATCCGGTGTGTATATTATATATATGAAGACACTACAAGCCACCAGGACAGCTTCAGAAGGGCATCTCCAGTAATATCCCAGTGATGACATATAATTTTGATTTTCAAACTGAACAATGACGGTGGAGTCATCCCGGAATAGACCACGCCTATTGGAAAAAGGTGATCAGTCAGAGGAACTTTAGAGCAATGCTTCACTCTAATGGGACAGATGTTGTCAAACCTTGGCAGGAAAATAAATAAATACCCATTTTTTATTCAGTGTCTCACCTGTACACTTCATAGCTCCAGGGTCCCTGATTCAATCTTGTTCTCAGCTTACCTTCTGATAAGTTACATATGCTCTTTCCATGTCCATGTAGGTTTCCTCTGGGGTTTATTTTTATTTATTATTTATAATTTTTTTCCCCAGCTTCCTCCCACCTCCTAAGAAGCATGCCAGTTTGTGGTCTGGCTGTGGTAAATGAGGCGAATGTGTGTATGTATGTTGCACAGCAGAATTGCTTGAGAAACTACAGCATTCGGTTTGCAAATCGCTGCCTTCAGAAAAGGGCCAAAATCTTTCTCAAGACCAACGTCCACCTTTTTCAACCACTGATACTGCTAATTCTAAGGGTATTGATCTAAGGCATGGCTCTTGTCACAGTTGGACCTGACCAAACCTGAGGTATTTCGAATGCAGTGTGAAGAGAATTGTACAAAAGACTTGAGCCCCTTATTAAAAGAAATTAAATGAAACAACTGTGAAAACAAAGTGTTCCAACCACTCAGCAATCAGCATCAGCATTATACTAAAGCAGTATAGTAAAGGTGAACCTTGGGAACATTTGACACTCTGGAAGGTATTACATGTGATTCCTAGGATCTCTGTATGAAGGTCCCCATAAAATTCGTAAAACCCAAGAAATAAAGGTTTGGAAGCAGACCACACCACAGTCTCATGGGACATGGAGAAGATAACATAATGAGAGCACAGAACAGGGGACAGTGCATTCACACATTCATAGAATATTCTGAACCATGTAGAATGGTCATGTCCTTGTGGAAACCTTTACAGTATTATGAGGACTCTCTAGAACTTTAAAGTGGGACAGAATACGTTTAAAAAAAATTTTTTTTAATAAATAAGTTCTTAATATATATTTTTTTTAAATAGAAACTACAACTTAAGGAATTTATACATTGCTAAAATTTACTGCTATTACTACTTAGTAATAGCTTAGAATGCATCTCACATACTAGTGTAGAGGTAAATCTAATGTTCTGTCTTAAAGACTTTCTAATACTTATGTGTAAAAAAAAAAGAGATAATCCAATGAGTTGATCCAAAGCTCTAAAAATCAAGTGTAAAGGCAAGGAGGAACTAATCAAGTGAGTAACATTTGTCTATACACACTTATATTCATCATTAATTATTAAGAGCATCATCTAGGGAATGTTATGGCTTGAACATTAATCATGTTCTACTAATTCTAAATTAGAAAAGAGCTAGAGAAGACACTGGGCTTTGATCTTTAAGCATGTGTACCAGAAATTAAATATAATGAGTCACTGACTGAGACGTTTGACCAGTGGATCTTACACCCAGAGCCTCAGACCCTGTAGAACTATCATTTTTTTGACTATCTGTTTTTTTCCCACCAGCAGAACTGCAGCCTGGGGCTTGCCTGAGGGACCTAAGGGAAATCAGATGCTCCACATCTGCCCCTTGGATTTGGTCCTGTTGATCACAGGATGCTGAAAGTAGAAGTAGCAGGAGATGAAACCACTGACAAATAGACAGAGAGTGAAAACATATTAAAGCAAAAAAAAAAAAAAAAAAAAGGTTGGCAAACAGACAACAGACGCAAAAAAATTGGTTCTTAAGTTTCTGCTGAGATTTAGTAAGTAGGAACAAGCATGGACTTGAAAAAGGACACAAAACAATTACAATAATTTGTTTTACAAATGCATTTGAAGTTAAGATTGCATTCTCATACCGAGTTTTGTAATTTTTGTTTCTGGGGCCATATTTTTCTAGAGCCCTGTGTATCCAGTGTCCTACGGTATATTCCAAGACTCAATGACTGCAAGGTGCCCAGGTCTTGTGGCTGCAAAACAAGCTCAAATCATCGTCCCTCCACCACTGTGCTTGACAGTGTTCCTGCTGAAATGATGGTTGGCTTTCCTGAATCTGTCCATAGGACATTGTTCCAGTGCCCTTGTGCTTTATTCAGATGCAGTTTTGCAAACCTCAGTTATGCTTCCATGTTCTTTTTAGACAGAAAGGGTTTCTCCTGGCAATGCTTCTAAGCAAACCATACTTGTTCAATGTGCTTCTAATTGTGCTGTCCTGAAGGGGCTGAGATATTTTTTTTTTTTTGCATTACCCTGAGCATTGCATGGTCTGACCCTGGGGTGAATGTGCTGGGACATCCACACCTCGGAAGATTGGAATTGGAATCTTTGAATGTTTTTCACTTCTGAATAATCTTTCTCAAATGTTGACCTCAAATGGTTTAATAACCCTTTGCAGATTGCAGCAACAATTGCTTTTTTAAAACCATTGCTTATGTCTTTCCCTCTTGGCAATGTGCCCACCTGAATGCTCCAGACCAGCAAACTAGACCAGCACACCTGCTGATGTTGAGGTAATCTAGGGCTGAAGATTAGCAGCACCTGACTGCAACTTACCCTCTTAAATCCTGTGGAAGGAGTAAGGGGGTACTTAGTATTGCCCACATGTTTATTAATTTTTTTTACAAAAAAAAGATTTGGCACTAACTTTTACACATGACTGTATATTTTAAAACTCGTTGCCTTGTCTCCAAAGCCTTGGATTTACAAAATCATATGTTCCAAGAACTTGATTTATCGTAGTATTTTGTTTTGCCAAGCTCTTTGTTGACACAACCCTGCTTTTTTCAGAGGCATACATTTCTTTATAAGTCTTATTTTCCTGGAACAACATTTTCACAATGTACTATATTTCCAGAGTCATATGTTTTGTGAGTTATGAATAATCCCTTGAAAGTAACATAAAAACATTTCAGGGGCTACACCTCTGGTTACAGGGACAGGATTTTCATTGGCAATAAAAACAGCTGAAGTGTCCCTGAATATACAACTAGTAGCTTATTATGTCAAAACTCAAATAAAGACCAATGAACCATCACATCACACTGATTTATGGGATTATGAATCAGATTATGTATCTAGCAGTAAAAACGTATGCCTTGTATCTGTTTGCAAATGTTTTATTTTTTTCATGTGGGTACTTTAAGTCCAAGTTGCATTGCATAATCTAGGAACCGAAACTCAATGCACAAAAGACCTACTTTTTAAGACTCTCAACCCAATGAAAGGCAAAATAATCTAATTAGTCTAAAGTAAAGAGGGCCAGCTACATTGCTATAAGTTTTGCTTAATATTTAACACAGAGGAGAGGTGTTATGTGTGAAAATGATTGTTTATGCTCCCCAGAATCACTATTTCATGACCTCTTGAGACCCAAGCTTTAATTTTGCATGCATTTTTATTTTGCCTCTATACTGCATTTGGGATTACTAGGACCTAATGAGTATAAAATCTAAGCATTGTCTTTGAACATGAAACTGAGTTTGACACCCTCTTGTGTTTCTACTAATTAGTGCATTACACATTTGCTTCCATTAGATGATGCTATAAAGTGTCTACAAATGAGGACAACAGGTCTAAGATAGACAGAATGAAGTAAAGGTGCTGCGAACCCAAAAAGTAATATATCCGTATGAGGATGCAGTGTCCCATAATTTGAATCCTGAAATATACCCGTTTCATCAGGGGGAAAAAAATCCATAGATGTGATAACCTGCTCATTCAGTACTTTTAGGTCATCATCTGATTTCCTTTTATTGCCACATAACGTTGCTGATAACACTGTCTCCAGAGGCTTGTACAGTGGACACTATGCATGATGGGAGCATCGCTTCATACACTTCCCTTCTTACCCTGACACGCCCATCGCTCTGGAATAGATTCAATCTGGACTAATCAGGTCACATGACTTTTCCCCCAAGTCCAATTTTCATGCTCCCTAAAGAATTTCTATTTGCTCCATTCCATATTTAGTCCCAATCCTGTGAGTTCTCATCCCATTGTGTGTATATGGAAATGCTCTTACTTACGTTGGACAGTTCTTTACCCAGTTGCCGTACTTTAAAATGAATCCTGATTGTTTCCGTTACTTAATGCAGGCCAATAATGTTACCCTGTGAAGTGGTGACTTGGGCAGTGTATGGTGTATATGCAACAATAAACTGAATTAAATTACACACATGGAAATAAAATCATGAACTGCTTAAAATGTAGGAAAAATTGGGATGAAAGGAACAATGCACACATAAACAAGGATAATCCTTTCTCTGCCCTGAGAACAAGTAGCACTAACATGAGCATGTGTCGTTCTGTTTTATATGAATTATTAAAGAGATGTCTGTAGGTCATGCATTGAGTAGATATCTGCCTGAAAGAAGATTAACACAAAGGGTTTTCTGAGGAGATAAATGACTCAAATCTGCCATTTATACAGACCCCAGTTCTCTCTCTGGAAGGATAAGCTGGAGTTATCCTGGATCAGGGTTAATCTGCTTTGCATCAGGATTTAGTTTTTCCAGAACATACCTCAACAAATCCATCCTCCTCCCGGCTACATTAGCGCTCGGACTGGCTATTAGCAGCAGAAGAATTGATTTACAGCTCTTAATGCAAATCTTTTTCCACCTTCCTCAGCAGTAAACATGGTGAAGGCATCATCCTCTATTCACTTTCCCTTTCCTTCACTTGGCTTTATTTATTTTTAAGAAGGTTTCACATTCAGGACTTTTTGCAGGGATCAGCAATCATCTGTTACGATTATGCTCCGACCTTACGGGATTACAAGGTTGCAGTGGTTCATAATTAAAACCACAGATGGAGCTTCGCCTTGCTAACGTTAAAGGGGGGGAAAAAATCTCTTTTTTAAAATAGACTTTCACTTGATGAAGATCTGTGCCCTGAAGCAGTTCAATAATTCAATTTTGTTTTTACAGTTGTTTACTAATAATTACTACAGTAATTACTTCTCGTGCTGTATTTTCTTTGCTTTTTCATTATTTTCAGCTGAAGTGTAGTCATGTTTAACAACTTTTTTCAACCTTCAGTATCTGATGAACATTATTGGCTCGTAGGGTTTTGTTTCCATAGTAACCAGAACAAACGTTTATTTAATGCCAGTTGTGATGGAAACAACAGGATTGGGTTGGAGGTAAAAACAGATAGAATTCAGTGAACATTTGTGTACCTTTTTCATTAGAGTATAAAACTTTAACAAACAAGGCTTGAAAACATTTTATCACCAATTTAATTTAATAGAATTTCTTTTTTTATTAAAAGTTTTGGAAAATAGTGAAATGATGAACTCAACACCAGTAGGACCTGATTGGTTGGGATTGGTTGGTATGTATTATTTATGGTCACTTGAACAGTTCCACATTCATTCATTCATTGTCTATAACGCTTATCCTGAACAGGGTTACGGGGGCCTGGAGCCTCTTCCAGGAGTCTTAGGGCTTGACGCAGGGTAAACAATCTAACACTAGGCACCTGCATGTGTTTGGACAGGAAGGAAACCGGAGTACCCGGAGGAAATCCACCATGCACAAGGAGAAACCAAATCCGAGGTGGGTATTAAACCGTTGACCCTGGAGCTGCAAGGCTACAGAGCTAACCTCTATGCCATCCTGCTTCCAACAGTTCCTAATTGTTAGAAAGGTAAAGGCAGAAAGTCAGGTGATCGACAATCAGAATGATGTAAGCAACTACAATATCCATATAGAAAGTCAATGCACAATATTCAACGCTTGGTAAGTCAGGAAAACCTATAGAGAGCTTTACGTCATAAAGAACCTTTGTTCGAGTTCATGTTTATATAGAGTGTATCTAAGATACAGGGAACAGGTGTGCATATAGGTGAGTGGGAATGTGCTGGTAAAGTGTTTCACTGGGAATTGTACTCCATGGTAGTCATGTTTGTAAGCTACAATGTGTTCTGGGCGGATGGATTCCTGTGCTGACATGACAGAGCACCACCCTTCTGCCAGTGGAGCTCTTTCTTATACCCCTTTTCCACCAAGGCAGTTCTGGAGCTAATTTTCACACAGCCAAAGCCCCAGCCCTCAGACAGAAAAACACAGTTCTATGGTGGCATCATGGCTTTGCCGGGCCAGCTATCTTTAAAAAATAGACTTAAAATGCAATGGGCAGCTCAAATGCTTTCTAGTATGATGGTTTGATCACAATAGTGATCAAAGTAGACTTGCAAAGCCAGAAGAACTGCTTGGAAAGCCATGTTGAAGTTCAGCATTGCTGTTGTGCTTGCCTTTAAACATTTTTTGCCACTAGCATTGCTGGGAAAGCAGAGACATGACATGACTCTCTAGCCCATGGAAAAACTAAGCCAGCTCTACTGAACCAGCTCTGAACTGGCACTAGCATCAGAAATGAACTACAGTAGTACCTGGTTCACTTTTCTGGAAAAGGGGTATTAGGCATTGGATATGGTACTTCTGGATGCTGGTATGGAATGTCACATGTCAGAATCGAGTCATTTAATCATGTAAACTAACTTCCAATCTTTATGATATGACATTAGAATATTTTTCACCTTAAGCCAATTGTTCTTCAATATCCAGTGGTGCAGGAGGTGATGTGGGGTAATGACTTATTCTAGTAGTTCAGGAGTGATGGTTTTGGAATGTAACCCATGTAACAAGGCTTTTGGTTGACTGGCATGTGAATATGCAGTACACAGTATACTGTAATCTGGCATGGATGGATGTGTAGATAACCAAACCTTTTTCCAGGTTGGAAATATGGGCTTTATCCTCCATGTTGGTCAGCAAATTGTAGTTTAATCCAAGCCACCTTGTTTGTGCTTGTGTTTATATAATACGTATGAGCACGAGAGATTGGAGACACGTGTGCATGGTTTGGAATCAGATGACCGTGAAGGTGCTGGTGAAGTGTTGCCTTGTGGATTGTAGTCCAACATGGCAGGCATGTTTGTAGGCCATGTTGAGGTTTAATAAGTGGAGCGTTGGTGTGATAATATAATATTTCTATATTAACTGCTCATATACAGCGACTTGTACAGCATACGCTTTAAACAATCTAAAAAAACATAAACATGTAATTGACGTAGTGAAGTATTTAGTTTTCTTTTTTTTTTTAATCAGATATTTATTTACAATTTATGGAAGGAGTCTCCAGTGACAACACTGTGTAATTTTCACAGTTTTATACCACTGCTTATACTTTTCCCAGAATGGTATTGAGGGCATTGGGCATTTTTTATTTTTTTTTTGTAAAATAACAAGCTGAAGAAAAAAAAAAGACATGATGGTGGTTATTTTTTGTTGTTTTGTTTTGTTTTTTACATGGCAATAAATCTAAACACTAAAATGCACAGTGTGCAATTGGCAGATTGCTGTGGTGTAAGTGAAAAGACACCCTCCAGCATGTACAGAGACAAAAATTGTCTTCGCTGTGGATTTTTTTCATATATCCCACAAAGCTTGGTGTGTTTTAATCTAACTATGGAACTCGATATAATACATTCTCATGTAAATCTGCTTATCGTTAAATAATTTCTCATGAAAAGTCAGAAATAAAAGAATAAAAAAAAGAAAAGCTGGAATTTTGGTGCTAAAGTTTGTTAAAATCAGTTTAGTGGTCGCCTGATGGACGGTGTAATTGTAGCTACTGGAAATAAACATCTAGTATTAGAGAGATGGAAGAGCCATATTCTACTTTATATGAGTGACAGGAACTTAAATCCCATTGCCAAGGCTGCACAGACATTGCCAAAGTCATTACATCACCACACAGCATCTTTCACATTTCACAGACTACGCTAATGCAAGCTCTCTAAGCTTTATATTTCATTTCACACCCGTAGAAATTAACTGAGAGGTCAGGGTAGCCGTAACATCGTGATATTAACAGCACTGAAACAAAGATAGAGGATCCAACCAAAATGACTTGGTGAAACCAAGAACGTGTCTGAACTTCCTGTTCTTCTAAGCTTTCAAGCTTCATGTACAGTATGCATACGTGTATTATTTAACCTCTAATCAAAGGATCAAAATCTGATCCCTGGTGTTAGTGAAGTCTAGTAATATAAAATGTCTCATGTTTGTAGTGTATATAACACCCATGAGGACTCTGTGGAAGAAAGGAACGATAGAAGGATGGAAGGACGGAATGAAAAGAAGAAGGGAAGAAAAGATAGTCGATAGTTTGCATATGATTTCTGTGTGGTTTCTTTGTGGTTCCTGGTTCTCCTAACCTCTTAGTGCTTTTATCTCTTTTGCATTAAGTGTGGTTCCTGGATGGTTCCTGCTGGGTTTCTTTGCGTTTCCTTCTTGGGTCATCTAACCACTTAGGACAGCGGGAGGAAGGAAGTAAGGAAGCAAGGGAGGAATTGAAGAAGGAAGGAAGGAGGGGAAAGGTAAATCAGGAAGGGAAGCAGAGAGGAAGGAAGGGATGGAATGGGATGAGGAATGAATAAACAAAAGAAGGAAGGAAAACCGGAAGGATGGAAGGAAAGAAGAACAAATGGAGGAAAAGAAAGCAGGAAAAAAAATCAGGAAGGCAATCAGAAAGGAAGGAAGAATATAATAAAATCACTAAGGATGAAAGAAAAAAAGGTAAAGAAGGATTAATAAAAATAGGAAAAGAGGAACAAGCATTTCTCAGAACTGAGACACTTGCACAACCTTTTTCGTTACATTTATAAATAGCTAAAATGTGAATAAACATATTATAGAGAAAAAAGCAGGTATTTAGGTTGTGTTTAAAAAAAAAAGTGGGGAAATTATAGACCTCAAGATTATAAACAACAACAACAAAATAATAATAATAATAATATGAAAACAAAAACTCTTCTATAGAAAGCAGGAACGCATGTTATTTGTACAAGTTCTCTAGGAAATTAAGGAATTAAACACTGTCATTTTAATATTATTCTTTCACTCCATCTCTCTATACAGTTTTGGCCAATGTTAGCTCTTTCCAGTGTGAAACAATAGACAGAGTTTCTACTGCACTCATCTCCCTATCCTCACATCCTCACCCCGCCTTCCTGCAGCCTTCCGCCCGCTTCCTCTTTGTCCTTGTCCTCCTCTTCTGTAGGGATGAGTGAGCTTTCCGACACGCTAATCACGGCAGCTTCGGCTCTCCCCCAGCTCCCGAGCGCAAATCGCTTCAACATTAAAACACCTGAGAGCGCTTGCTGAAGCTGGAGCGATGGGGTGACGGCTTGTTGGTTTGTTTCACCTTGAGAATAACTGATGCTGTTTTCTTGATAGCTTCATTACACAGGAAAGAAAACTGAGATGGGAGATGAGTTGTTTTAGTATTCAGAAATTTCTAATAAATTATAAAAACATAGAAGATTATATTGTATTAATTAATTCATGGATCACTTTACTCGTACTTAACTCAATACATTAGACTGGGGGGTAAGAAGGACAAAACATTTTACAGGGAAAGGGAGAAAAAGCGAAATAAACCTTAATACAAATATATACAGTATAATACAACAAATAAGTAGTTAATTAATTAAAAACAAACAAGTGATGCTATCTATTTTATTGTATCACTTGATTCATCTTTTACAAAAAAAAATCATAGTTCAATGCAAAAATTTAAGTATATTTCATAAGCATACAAAAAATGTGCCTATCCTACATCAACAACAAAAATATACAGTAAGCGGAAGGTTACACACTAATATTAAAGCTTAGAAGATTACAAACCTCATATCATGACAATACCTATTTCGAGTCTTATCTTAAAAAGCTTTCCGGGGATTTCAGAGGGGATTTAAAGGCAGAGAGTAGACTAACACCTTATTACAGCTTATTTAGATCACATTCAGGAAGGGGGCACAAACTTTTGAGCCTCTGTGTGTTATGTTTATTTTAGAGGTCAAGTCCATGCTCATACCCACTCCTGCATTATTGATAAAGTGTGTGTGTGTGTGCAACTGACATTCAATATTTATCTACACAATATGAGATATTACTTCAGCTCAGTGTGGTATTGCTTAAATCATCACACACTGCAGAACACCAGAACACCACACGCGCCAGCTTTAGGTTCTGCATGGTTCCTGGATGGTTCCTTAACACCATTTGCTCCAGCTTCAGGTTCTATGTGGTTCCTGGATGGTCCCTGAACACCAGAACAACACACATTCCAGCTTCAGGTTCTGCGTGGTTCCTAGTTGGTTCCTCAACAACAGAACACCAAACATTCCAGCTTCTGCTCCTGCATTGTTCCTGTGTGGTTTGTGTGTGGTTCCTTTATATGGTTCCTACATTGCTTCTTTGTGGTTCCTGTGTGGTTCCTATTTTATTTCTATATGGTTCCTGTGTTATTTCTACAAGGTTCCTGCATGGTTTCTGTGTGGTTCCTGCATTGTTCCTGCATGGTTTCTGTGTGGTTTCAATGTGGTTCCTAGTTTGGTTCCTGCTTAGGCCTCTAAGGCCAGCTATGGCTGTTGTGTGGAGAATGCAGAGGTTCTGACATTTAACCTAAAACTCTCTTACACACACAAACACACACACACACACACACACACACACACACACGCAAGTAAAAAAAAAAAAAAAAAAAAGAAAAAAAAAAAAAGTTTTTAAAAAATAACCAAAACTTACTAAAAAACGCATAAGCAGGCAAGCTTTGGTCTGTGGATATGTATTTTAATCTTTCCTTCTTTCATTCTTTTTTTCTTTCACTGACCTGTCTCTAGGCTCTTTCTCATGGACCACTTTTGTACATAAGAACGTGAACAGAATATTAACCCATGTAAAATTTAATGCTCCATACAGGAGAGTCTGGTGCCATCTGCTGGAACATTTCTCATTCTCAACTGATATACAGTATCTTTGAGAATACAGAAGATTATTGTGTATTGTTTGTCTAAAATAAGACAAGCTTGCTAGGAGCCATTAGGGCTGGACCACACGTATGAGAGGGAAGAGGTTCAAGGATCTACTGAAAATATTTTGCAAACCAATATTTTTTCACCATAAGCCTTTCACAAGTTCAGAAACCTGGTCACTAGTTTCAGTACTCAGAAAGTTGATCATGAGGCCATGAACTCGAAAAAAGCTCAGGAACCTGCTTAAAGATCAAGGAACCCATTCATGAGGTTATAGGACTTGAGCAGGAGTTATGAAAAATAATGAGAAACTTGTGATGAGAAAATGTTTTTTCATCAAGCTGATCAGGAACTTTGTTAGGAGCTGAGGAGCCCAGTTTGGGTCAGAGAAGGTACAGCTTGGAAAAGCTCAGGAACCTGATCAGAATGCATAGAATGTATACATTATTTGTTGCCGTTAGTCTTTCGGCTGCTCCCGTTGATGGGTCACCACAGCAGACCAACTGATCCGCACAGCAACCTGATGCAACCCTCCCATTATATTCGGGCTTGGGACAGGCGCTGCATCCACTGGCTGGGGTTTGGGCGTTGGCTGGGAATCGAACCCAGGCCTTCCACATGGTAGACGAAAATCCAACCACTGAACCACCAATGTCTTAGAATTTATACATTATTTCATTTTTTTATATTTAATTACATGATTAAACATCATGGATGTTTTTTGTTTTTTTTTTTAATGAAGACAAACTTTTTTAACAACCTCATGATGTTGATTATAAATTCAGGAAGTTATTCAAAAACGTATTAACTTTTTGTTTTTATATTAGATTTTCAAGAATCCAAGGAATCAGTAAGTCTGTGAGGAGCTCAGGAATTGAGTATTAATTCTTGAGCATTCAAGGAATTATTCTGCTGTCAATGTGGTAATTTAGCGCATAAATTATTGGCTTAATGAAATATACAAATTTTGCTTAATTCTTCTTGGGTGTTTTGAGTTTAAATTTATATTTTGCTTAACAAATTTTGTCCTTTTTCTCTCTCATGCACTTTAAAAAACCTTATACAATAGCATTAAATATAAATTCTAACGTCAATGCTTTAGTGATCTTCTGTACACACTCTTCTATACCCCTGAACCCTGAAATCCTGGCTTTGATCAGATGCTCT
Organism: Heterobranchus longifilis; assembly: GCA_028570985.1. Lineage (NCBI taxonomy): Eukaryota > Metazoa > Chordata > Actinopteri > Siluriformes > Clariidae > Heterobranchus > Heterobranchus longifilis. The sequence continues at coordinate 20,077,910 of JAOVVB010000010.1, read as the reverse complement.
GTCTCTTGTTTGTTGCTTTGTATAAAAGCATCTGTGTTATGAATAATAAATGAAAACTTCCTGTTTCCATAGTTTCATTTTGTTCCAACATTTTTGTGCCTGCTACCCGGACAGTTTTCAATAGCTTGCAGCAACAGCAGAACAGCATGGCTCATTAGCCAAAATGGCATTTACTCATTAATGTAATTAAAATTGGGTTCTGAGTTGTGAATAAAACATGGGCTTGGCTGTTAGCTGCTAATATAATTATGGGCCAACATAGACATTGCAATTACTGCAAAGTAAGTGACTAATTGATCTAATTGAGGTGAAGGGTTATACCAAGTGCTTAGGGCAAGGCATGAAGGCCTGACCTGAATGTTTATGGTTGGAGTGAATGTTTAGGTAAAGTGCCTTTCTCATACCCAAGTCATGCTACATCAGGATGATAAACAGTATTTATGTAACAGGTGTATAATAATGGGTAGAACCAATGGAAAGCAAGACAGTTGACAGAACAGGATGGAAGCGATGGAAAATATTATGTGAAAGGAGCTGGAGCTACTCATTTAGCAGGGAATAGAAAGTTGGGATTTCTCAGAGGTGCTGTGGAAATGTATTCCATAAATAGTTCATAAAAACACTGAAGCATATGAAATCTATAGGGGAACGTTTTAATCTAAGGGATTGTGAGTAAACTGGAGTAAGATGGATTTAACACCTGGGTGTACAGATGTCGCCATTAAAAACGCACGTTTCGAGAAAAGGAATCCCGTGACTTGCCGTGGCTTTGCGCGGCAAGCTGTGAAAATGCCCTTCATTACCTGTAGGGGGCAGTTGTGTTTCAGTCTGAAGTACTGTGTGTCTTTGAAGCTCCGAGGTGAAGAACCTTCAGTTATGCCTCTTCTCACCTTTCAGGTGAAAAGTTATCAAACCGGTTTCGCTGATGGGGGAATTCGCAGAATTGGG
>JAOVVB010000010.1:20002953-20015774 GCA_028570985.1 Heterobranchus longifilis | reverse complement strand
GTGTCTGTGCTAAAATATCTATTTTTCTCCAACTGTACAGGGTTTACCAGGAAAGCAGGGGATTGTGGGGCCAGTGGGTCAGAAGGTAAGGATCACATGGGGGTCGTGCTGGTATTGGAAAATAATAATGGGGTTCCAGATCTCTTTTGAATTATTGTGAAACTGATGGTCTACAAAATGTGCTGTGATATACTGTGTGCGTGTGTGTGTGTGTGTGTGTGTGTGTGTGTGTGTGTGTGTTACAGGGTGAGATTGGAATTGAAGGTCCAATAGGTCCTATTGGTCTTCCTGGTAAACCAGTAAGTTCAGTTTGGTTTATACACTGAGTAATGGCATGCAATATGGAATAATAGCATGTGTATGGATGGATGGATGAATAAATAGATGGATGAATGAATGGATTGATAAATGGATGGATGGATGAATGATGGGTGGATGGATGGATAAGTGAATGGCTAGATGGATGGACAATTAGATGAATGGACAAATGTGTGACTGGATAAGTGAATGTGATAGATTTATAAATGGATGACTAGGTGGATAACATGGATAGATGGATTGATAGATGGCTACGTGGATAAAATGGGTGGATGGATGGATGAATAGATGGGTGGATGGATGAATGGATGGCTAGGTGGATAAGATGGATGGATGGATGGATGGATGGCTAGGTAGATAAATTGGTTGGATGGATGGATAGATAAGATGGATGGATGGATCCATCCACCTAGCAGATAAGATGGATGCGTGGATGGATGGATGGATGAATGGATGATCTGGTGGATGGATGAATTAATAATTGGATGAGTGGATGGATGAATTGATGTGATGGATGGATGATGGATGAATGAATGGATAAATGGATGGATGAATAAATGGGATGAAGCAAGGATAAATGGATGAATAGATGGATGGATAGATAATTGTTCATATAGATAGATGATTGTATGGTTAAACCATGGATGAATAAGGGGGATTATGCAAGGATAAATGGGTGGATGGATGGATGAATGGATAAAAAAAAACAATTAGATCAATGGATGAATGAGTGCTTGGAGGAATGTGACAGCTGGATGGATGGATAGACGGTTAGATGGACGTGATGGTGGATGAATAGATGGGTGTGATGGATGGATAAATTGATGAATGATGTGACAGATGGATGCATAAATAACTGGATGGATGGAGGTGACGGGTGGATGGACGTGATGAATGGACAGTGACAGTGTTGGTGTAGTAACCGAGGTGCTGTTGCTGTTTCAGGGAGAACAGGGAGTTTCTGGAGATGACGGGCTGCCGGGAGCTAAAGGATCCACGGTGTGTACACACCTCCAACACATCACACACTGACACCACCATCAGAGCAGCTTCATGAAGCGGATCTAATAAAATAGAATAGAATTAATGCTGTAGTGTTAGTGTGAAGATAAACTGGATAGGCGTCAGTCTCAGTGTGCAGTGTGAAGACCTGATTACATTCAACTTTCTTTATTAACTCATTATCACGAATATTAAAGAGGATCTGAGAGAAACGCCGCTCTGACTCTGTGTTAATTAATGACGCGAGTGTTTTAATCCGCAGGGGGAACCAGGAAAGCCGGGTGCGATCGGGCCGACGGGTCTTCAGGGAGACCCGGTGAGTCAACTTCACACAGCGTTTGAACGTGTGTCACGATGTCTGTGTGTATGTGTGTGTGTGTGTGTGTGTGTGTGTGTGTGTGTGTTTAACAGAGTGTGTGACAGGCACAGTGTAAGGGGTAAGACATTTACAGACAGGTGCTGAAATGGTTTTGTCTTTCACAGGGAGAGAAAGGAGACCGTGGGGTCATGGGTCCTCATGGGATCAAAGGTCACAAAGGTCACAAAGGAGATCAGGTGAGGAAGCACTGATGCATGTGATACTGAGATAGATAGATATGTTTATTGAAGTCTTCTTGCATTGTATGGTGTGTGTGTGTGTGTGTGTGTGTAATTACAGGGTGCTGTAGGACCAGTTGGTCAAAAAGGAAGTGAGGTAAGTGCTGCAGTACAGACACTACACATACATTCTTTTACAAATATAGTCTCAATGGACATATAACACAAATTATTATTATTATTATTATTATTATTATTACCCCACAGGGAGCTCCAGGTATCCCGGGCAGTACAGGAGGTAAAGGTGACCAGGTGTGGTGTTTCTGTTTACCGCATGTTACTGAGTGTCATAATTATTCACTACTCTATACACTTCACTTTGAGTTATCAATTAATATACTTTTTTTTTTTTTTTTTGCATTTATAGGGTCCTCCAGGCATTCCTGGAATCAAGGGAGATGTGAGTGCACACACACACACGCCCACACACACACACACACACACACACACACACACAGTTATTTTAAGTACGAGGATCTTAGAAACAAACTTACAGAAAATGGACAAGCAGATTATAGACAATATGACAGAGATACAGACAGAGGAAAATCGAAAGATGGACAGAAAGACAGACAGATAGACAGATAGAAACAGACAGACAGACAGAGAGAAAGATGTACAGATGACAAACAGACGTGTGGACAGAGAAAATGATACAGGGACAAAGTGTTAGATAAAAAGAGATGTGCAGATGACAAGTAGACAGACAGACAGGTGCATTCACAGACAGACAAAGAAGTAGACAGAGACGGACAGACGGAAAACTAGACAAAGGGACAGACAGATGGTAGACGGAGAAGCAGGTAGAGGCAGACAGATAGACAGACAAATAAGTAGTAGACAGAGGTAGATAGACAGAAATCCAAATAGACAGAAAGATGGACAAGTAGACAGGGACTCAGACAGAGAGAAAAAAAGAGAGAGAGAGAGACAGTAAATACACAATGTACAGGAAGTAATAAATATAAATTAAATTATGAATTAAGTAATTTGAAAGGTGCAGTGTGTAACACTTGTGTAACACTGCTGTTATTGATGATGATGATGATGATGATGATGATGATGATGATGATGATGATAAGCCGTAAAGTGTGACTGGTGAACTCTTCATCCCCTGAACCGAGTAAAGGGAACAAGTGAACACTGATCTGATTTAATCCCAGCTGCAGTTCAGCACACAGGCAGCAGGGGGCTCTAAACATTACAGATTGCACCTTTAATATCATTATTGTATATCACTGTTATTAATAAAGATTATAAGTTATTTTTATAAGTGTATATAAATTATAAAAGTTATTTTTTGTAAGAATAATTTAATAAAACCTTTTTTATTTTTAAAATGTTAGCATTGATATTAATGTAATTTTCATTAGGATTCAAGGATTATTATTTTTTAACCTAAACTGAAAAGAAATGAAAAGAAATTAAAGTTAATAAAATGATATCAAAGTTAAATGGTATAAAAAACTAGTATCACCTAAATGAAAGTGCTAAACTCTAAAATCTTGTGCAGCGAGGAGAGAAAGGACAGAGAGGAGCGACCGGTGCTGAAGGTCGTCCAGGACAACCAGGACACGAGGGACTCATGGGACCTCAGGGACCCCCAGGCCTGGAGGGGGACAGAGGAATACAGGGATCACCGGGACCTCGAGGACTTCCTGTATGCTCACACTTTACTTACACCAGGGAAATTCTGGGTCATTTTATTTTTAAAAAATGTTAAAAAACAAATAAAAAACTTACTGTTAGGTGAAGGCGCATCATCAAATATGTTTACTTTTAATAAGAATATTGTCTTTTTTAATGAAATAATAATGTTATTTTTTATACATTTATTTTTTGTTTGTTTTTATATTAATTTAGCAATTTTTATATTTGTTTGTTTTAGTTTTTTTAATTTATGCATTAATGTCTTTCTTTCTTTCAGTGGTTAGTTTGTTTTATACTCAATGTTGTTAAATGAATTATAGAATTAAAAATCTATACCATTTCTTATATATAAAAACTAAAGCATTAACTACATTTTAAAATTACATTTTATATACGTGTACATTTTAATATGAATATTAAAAATAGTTTTAATAATTAAATATAACAACAATATTTATTAATTAAATAATTAACAAATTGCATTTCTAAAATTTGTATAAACAGAATATTCACAGAAACTGTATTTAAATAAATCACATTAGGTTAAGTATAATTAATATGCGAATTTCATCACAAGTAATTTTATTTTAGATCTGTATAAACTCTGAGGTCTGAGAATCTTATATTTTATATCTTAGTCTTGTCTGTTCTCCTCAGGGTCCTAAACTGAACGATGAGAAGATTCGTCAGATCTGTTCCGCTGTTGTTGAAGGTGAATTATTTTTATTATTTAATACATTAATATTTAACATCTTAATGAGTGAAGAGTTCAGTTTAATTCTTTACTACTACAGAATAAGAAGAGATGAATTTTTTTATTGTTTATTTTTTCTTACAGAACATCTGGATGCTTATAAGAAAGAGCTGGCGAAGAAGCCTTCACCCCTCGGTGCCCCGGGTACCCCTGGGCCTGCGGGCCCACCCGGACCACCCGGACCTGCTGGGGCTGCTGGAGCCTCTGGAGGCATGGGACCTCCGGGCCCTCAGGGGCCTCCAGGGTTCTATGGCTTACCCGGGAAACAAGGACCCAAAGGTACCGCTTCACTCAGTTGGAAAAAGTTGAACTTCAAATTATCACTCTCATGTTACATAAAGAAAAACACAAACACAGTGTTAGTGTAATGTGTGTGTGTGTGTGTGTGTGTGTGTGTGTGTGTGTGCTTGATAGGTGACTTTGGGCCAAAAGGAGACAAAGGAGATAATGGTGTTGGAGTTCAAGGGGCTCCTGGAGAGCCAGGTGTTCAAGGTAAAATTATACATCATTAGAAAATAAATATTAAATGAGTAAACACGACGAAAAAAGCCACGCCCATCAACTATATACACAACTAGTGGAATTTACCTTCATAATCGTGAATATTTAATTAGACAGAAATTAAGCACATGCCTCAAAGTTCAGGGCGAGTCTTCAGTAATAACAAGAAAACTGTAAATGGGGGAAAAACAACAAATAATTGAAATATATATAAATAATGAAAACATAAATACAACACTTAGGAATTGGCCAGGTAACAACAATAGAGAGAAAGAGAGAGAGAGAGACAGGAAAAACTAAACAGAAATAAGACAAAGACAATTAGTTAAACACAAAAATCAGACAAAGAGGTAAACAGAGAGAAAGACAGAAATACAGAGAGAGAGAGAGACAAAGGGAATGACAGAGACACAGAGTTAGCCAGAGAGAAAAACAAAGACAAATGGACAGAGAGACAGACAGAGTTAGACAGAGAGACAGACAGAGACAAATGGACAGAGAGACAGACAGAGTTAGACAGAGAGACAGACAGAGACAGACACAAATGGAGAAGCAGACAGACAGACAGACAGGTGCACAGAAAAAGACACAAAGACAGACAGGCAAGGAGACAGAGAGACAAAACAAGACAAACAGAGAGTCAGTTACACAAACAGACATACAGATACATAGAGAGACAGAAAAACAGACAAAAAACAGACATACAGTTACAGAAAGAGACACCAAGGTAGAGAGACCAACAGGAAGAGAGAGTTAGACAGAGAGGCAAAAAGGGACAGACAGACAGAAGTAATAATGTAATGTATTGAACATGTACGGAAAGTAATATATATAAATATAAAGTCCTTTAATGGTCCAGTCTGTACAAACTCGTAAATATTTCCAATAAGATGCTAAAGAATGTATTCCATTATAATTAAGTATCCGTATAAATGAACACACAGTTATGTTGACACAGTTGTGTCTGTTTGACCAGTCGACACTGTGGTTGAGTGTTTGTTTGTTTTTTTCCGATGCAGGACCTCCCGGGAAGCCCGGCATCGGTAAAGACGGCCAGAACGGCGCCCGAGGAGAAGCGGGCACTCCGGGTATCCCAGGCACGCCGGGCAGCAGAGGACCTGCAGGTCCACCCGGCATGTGTGACCCCTCAGACTGCTTCAGACCCCAACCTCTTTACATGATGAGCGGGAAGAAGCCCATCAGCGTTAAAGGGCCGTGAATGTTCCCGTAAAAACTTCATCATCATCATCATCATCATCAGTAATGACAGCTGATATACTTAAAGAGACTCAGAACTCAACACTATGTTCCTCACAGCAGCGGAAACACGGAGACTCTGTGACCGGTTCTTTTACTTCCGTGACTTGTACAGTTCGTACACAAGAATAAAGAAAGGGGGAAAAAAAAACCTCATAGGCATTTCTTATTTGTTTTAGCACAAGATGTAAACATGTGATTAGGATTACAGAGACAGATGTTTTTAAAACTCACTTCCCAGACCTAGCGAAAGGAACTCCCGAGCTGAAAACCCGAGCCTGGCTTAAAGATTTCAGCCAAAAACTACAATGAAACAAAAGTGCCTTAGACTAAACCTGTAAGCTTTTTAACAATGTGATCGCGGTACGTCTGTATACACGTGCCAGAAGCTAAGCTATACTCCGACACTTTGCTGCAACAACACTGGCGACCCTGAAATAAAAAGTAATTCTCCACCAACAACAGAATAGTGACTGTCTTTCCTGATTTTGTAAAAAGAAATATGTACAAATTCACAGTAGACTCACTTACATTTTATTTTTCTTAATACATCTCAGATTTTTTATTTTTTTTGAACACTCTTTTCAAACCCCATAGATATCCAGAGATCCAGATGTGGAATAGACAGAGAGAGAGACAGACAGACAGACAGAGACACATAGTTAAACATATAGAACCAGACAGCAAGACAAACTAAAGGATAAACAGAACCGAGTGTGTGTGTGTGTGTGTGTGTGTTTCTTTGCAAGAGAGAGAGAGAGAGAGAGAGAGAGACCGACAGAAAGAATGGATTACAGTAAGAGATTTTAATATTCAGACAAAGAGCCAGTCACACAGACAGAGACACAGAAAGGCAGGCAGAAACGCAGACAAATGGACAGGGACACAGACAGAGAGAAACCTAGAGAAAGATAGACAGGGACAGAGTTAGACAAACAGAGATGCAGACATGGAGACAGTATTCAGACATAGAGATAAACAAAGAGAAAGACAGGGACAGTGAGAGAGACAGAAACACATACAAACAGACATATACTGTAGACACAGAGTTAGACAAAGACAGTTAAAGAGTTAAACAGATAGAAATGTACAAAGAGACAGACAGAGACACAGAATTCGACAGACAGAAATACAGAGACAGAGTGTCAAGTTATACAGAGAGACAAACAGAAATGCAGACAAGGAAACAGAGAGCCAGATAAAGAGACAGAATGGCAGACAGAAAGCTATACAAAGAGAAAGACAGAGATAAAGAGAGACATAAACACATACAGAAAGACAGACATATAGAGACAGACAGATACACAGGGTTAAACAGACATAGTGACATACAAAGAGAGAGAGAAAGGGACACATAATTATACAGACAGAGGCAGACAGACACACAGGGGTAGACACAGAGACAGACAAAAAGACAAAGAGTTAGACAGAGAGACAGACAGAGACGCCCATAGAGACACAGGTATAGACAGAGAGACAGACTGAGAGGCAAACAGAGACACAGGGATAGACAGAGAGACTGACAAAGAGACAGACAGAGATAGACAGAAACACAGAGAGACAGACACATAGTTAGACAGAGAGACAGACCTAGAGGCAGACAGACACAAAGAGACAGATAGACACAGAGACAAGCAGGAAGACAGAGAGACACCCAGAGACACAGAGTTAGACAGAAAGACAGACCTAGAGTCAGACAGGCAAAGAGAGACAGATAGACGCAGAGACAAGCAGAAAGACAGAGAGACACCCAGAGACACAGAGTTAGACAGAGACACAGACAGACAGAGCGGACGCTCTTTTCGAACCCCACAGCATTTTGTTTTGTCCAGAGATCTGATCTGTGAGACTCTGTAGCAGCCGTGGAAGCTAATCACACTCCCGGCCGCGTGCTGAGTGACGGGATTGGTTTTACTTTCCAGAATTACAGTTATTATCATCTTTCACATGACGCGAGCGTTGTAATCGGCTCAGCTCTGAAAGGAAATAAATAAATAATTAGACTGAAGGGAGCGCCCAGATGATTAGAGCTGTGTGACCTGAACCTGAATGACTTCAGGTGTGAACGCTAACGCCGAAGTAAGCAGTTCAGATTATAACGGATAGCAAAGGCATTGAGAGTGAAAACACTGTTCATAAAATGTACCTGATCCACATTTTATTACAACGTATATTCTCATCAAATATATACATATGCATTGTCCTTGATAACGTTAGCACCAGTTAATCAGTATAAACAGGGTGACTTTACCATGCACAGTAAAAAAAAAAGGCCTTATTAATAATTTAATGCAACCTGGGATAAAGGAGAAGAATTATGACCACAACACAAAACTAAAATAAAAGAAAAAAATAGGAATATAAGAACAAAAATCAAACAAGTTTAGCACCGGCTGTGGAGGAAGCAATAAAAATCACGGTGTTGGACTCCGCCGCAGTTTGAAAAAGCGTTTAATTTTCATAACTATGTGAAAGTGAAATGAGAAAAGCTTGTCAAAGCATATCATGTCGTTAGCACTTGCCGTTGCTTAACAGTGGGGATTAGATTGCACAGGCAAGCACAAACAAGATATTAAACAAAGCAAAAAGAAAAAAAAAAGAAACATGCTTTGTGCTGCGAAGATCACTAAACCGTCCTAAAGATGATAAAATAGTATCTGGCTATAATTCTACTCACTCTAGCAATTTCTCCTGCCAGACCCACCGAGCGCTGCTGCAATACAAGGAAGTGATGTCATTTTGCTTGAGATACTCATGTGAATAACAAGCGTGTTGTAGAAACCCTTTAATCCTTTAACTAGCCTGTTTACTGATTAATTAAAAGTCTTTATGATAGCAGATTAGCCCTAGATAGATAATAATACCACGAGCATGCTTATGTTCCCAGGATCCTATGTTCCCTAGTTCATGTTTTCTGTTAACACTCACTCACTCACTCATCGCTTTATTCTGTATACAGGGTCGCCGGGGGGTCTGGAGCCTATCGCAGGAGACTTAGGGCATGAAGCGAGGTACACCCTGGACAGGGTATCGATCCATCACAGGGCAAACACTCATGCACACACAGTAATGTTTTTGGACTGTCGGAGAAAACCGGAGTACCTTCATGAAACCCACCAAGCATGGGAAGAACATGCAAACTCCATGTACACAGACTCGAGGTGGGAATTGAACCCGGGCAACGAAGATGCAAGGTTACAGCGCTAACCACTACAGCACTGTGACGCCCTTCCATGACCACACATTTGTCCTTTCGAGTCCCATTTCAGGATAAAATACTCCCGAAATATTCCATCCATCCATCTAGTAACCTCTGTCGTCCAACGAGGGACCGGGGAGGCCAATGGCAACCATTGTGTTTATTCCCATTTGTATAACACACATTCACACACTACAGGCAATTTGGGAACGTCAATTAGCCTAATCTGTATGTCTTTGGACTGTGGAAGGAAACCGGAGAACCCAGAGGAAACCCACCAAGCACAGGGAGAACATGCAAACTCCATGTACACAGACCCAACATAACAGTGCTAACCACTAAGCCACTGAATATCACCCAGTTTCTTTTATAGGATCAGGGTTTCAAAATGTTTTAAACACAACGAAACTAATAGTTTATGTGAATAGAGCAGGTGAACACAGGGCTGTCCCTGCGGACATAGGACCTTGGTAACATTGGACTTTTAAAACAGGACTCTGGGAACATAAGGTCTTTGTCATGCTTCCATTATGTGCAGTGTAAATCTGTGGACCATAGGACCTGGGAACATAAAGCTCTGGGAACACAACCAATTTAATAAAGCTGTAGCAAGTACCGTTCTTAGGATTTTAATGTGACTTGAATGGGCTGGTTTGATTAGATCTTATTATTATTATTATTATTATTATGAGCTTGCTCATTTGTTTATATTTGTTATAGTTTAATGTGGTATTGGCCTAAATCTATATCTATAATCTATATATAACTAACTTTAGCTTTTTCCCCCCTTCATCATTTTAAAATGTCGCTTTATTTGCAGAATCTACTACAGTATCCAAATATACCGCGTTCAATCTATCTCCAAGATGCTTCTGAAAAATCATAAAAGTCTGTATGCAGTTCCACCCCAGTACACTAGGTGGTACACAACAAGGAAACGTCTGTTCCGAAACATTTTTGGACATAGACACATTTATTTCTTAAATTCCAACATATAACGTATCAAATTTAGATAAATATGGGTGTTTTGAATTAATTATATAGGTGCATTTTTGACTTTGTAACATAATGAAATGTCTGCATATTATAAATTTGTATAGTGATTAAAAAAAAGGATAAAGAAAGTTGTCAAAATGACATCACGGTCAGTGTGTGTAGATCCTCAAACAAAATGTAACCAGTATGCGGATGTGCTTTAAAGTGCGTCCTTTAATAACCTTTAATTTTGCATCTAATACAAAAGTAACCAGCTTTAAATCTGTAAAGGAATGACCGGACGCTATTAGTCATGTTTGTGTGAATAGAAGAAAAGCTCGTAAGCTCCCCTAGAGAACAAATTAAAAGTGACGAATGTAATTAGCTTGAAGTGGGTTAAAAAAAACTATTGCTACCTGCGAACTGCCTACAGGCCTATTAATAACTTTCTGAATAAAAAGTAGAACTTTTTTTGTGACGTCCACCCGTCTCACAGCGGATTACTAATGATCTCAGGGTCAGTGTGTTAAAATATGTTGTTTTTCCTTCCTCTGTCACATTACCGACCAGCAAAAATCGATGTCCCTGCAGAAGATAAATCTCCCCTAGCTCAATAATTACCCCATATACACACAGAAACACACACACACACACACACACACACACACAGACACGTACACTGCAAAAAGACTTCCTTAACAACGGATCAGTTCTCCACACACTGACTGAAGACCTGAGGCTAATTCATCACCCTTAGTCTATCTGTCTGGTATCACTAGAGTCTCTCCACTTTTAGAAATTAAGCAGGTTGCATTAAAAAAAAGACACACCGGACAATACATCTTAGTCTTTCATCTTAGAACTCCCTGATGGAAAAAAAAAATAATCAGCTACATTAAATTAATCACCTCCCTCAGCTTACAGTACAAACCCTCCCCATTCCCGCCTAGCGAACAAATTACCCATTATATCTGACCGGCAGGACATACCCCCCTTAACACACACACACACCCTAAAATGTAAAAATGTCTCCCAACCAAAGCTCCCTGCATCATCAGGGAAGGCTTTAGACTGTCATAAGTTCATAAATATGCCCAGACGAGAGGTCTAGGTTCCTTTGACGTTTTTAGTATGAGGTCGCGATGCCAGGCCGGCGTAGTAGGCACACTGAGAGGGGTCACACTGGCCCGGAGGTCCCGGTGGACCGGGTTGTCCATGAGGACCGGGATGTCCAGGCTCACCCTGGGCTCCAGTTGCTCCTGGAAGACCATCTTTACCCTCTCCAGGCATTCCCGCTGGACCTAGGGCAGAGAAAGATACGGTTTATCTCAGACACATGCTGGTGATTAAGGTTTAGCATTAGTCTTCTAAAGTAGGTCCAGGGCAATAGAAGCATACACCAACCACGTTAAAATGGTATCTTTTGGATATCTGTGTACATTTACAGAACCCCAATTTGACATGTTTCTTGAGCAAATATTTACATTTGCAGAATTTGGCAGACACCCTTATCCAGAGCGACTTACATTTTTATCACATTATACATGTACATCTGAGCAGTTGAGGGTTAAAGGCCTTGCTCAAGGGCCCAACAGTGGCAACTAGGTAGTGGTGTGGTTTGACCTTTCCCACCAGAATAAATGAATAAATACAGAGGGTTGTTACCCATAAGACCAATTGGACCCGGCTCTCCTCTTTGTCCAACACCATTTTCTCCCTTCTCCCCTCTGGAACCTCTTTCACCTGCAAATCAGGAAAGAATCAGGACAAGTTAGATCTTCTTCCCAAGTTTGTACCTGTTAACAAACAGCAAATGAAAAAATGGCTACACTACACAAGAAAGATAAATTTCACTATTAGCCATCAAAATCCCTTTTCTTGTTCAAGTACCTTTAGGACCTGCTGGACCTCTGGGTCCCTCAACTCCATTTTGGCCAGGCATACCAGGCTCTCCAGGTGGACCTTGTCGTCCTGATGGTCCTTCTTTTCCTGGAGGTCCAGGTGGACCAGGGCGCCCAGCTGAGCTCTTTATGTGTGTGGGCTGAATCTGGGCCATGAGGTAGGCCATCTTGGCTGGGAACGAATGAGTGGTATAAAAAAGTTTTCAAAAATCTATATTTTTTAATGAAAAATAGAATTGCACTTTTTAGGCCATACTTGAGTACACTGCTCAAGTCAGAAATTAACCATTATTTTAGGAAAATTTGAGATCATATGGAATTCCCTAAATCCTGTCCTTTTACACAATCCATCCATCCATGCATCCAGAGTGGGGTCAGAAGGATTCTGGAGCTTACCCCAGGAAACTAATGGCACAAGGTGGGGTACACCATGGAACACATTGCAGGGCACAAGCACACACACTCAAACACCCCGTCATTCACTACAGGCAATTTTGAAACTCCAGTTAGTCTACAATGCATGTATACTCAGCAAAAAAAGAAACGCCCCTTTTTCAGGACTGTGTATTTCAACAATAATGTTGTAAAATTCCAAATAACTTTACAGATCTTCATTGTAAAGGGTTTAAACAATGTTTTCCATGCATGTTCAATTAACCATAATCAA
>JAOVVB010000010.1:19938928-19956049 GCA_028570985.1 Heterobranchus longifilis | reverse complement strand
CCCCCCCCCCCCCCCTTTGTGTCCAAATTTAAAGTCTCTTCTGATTTTATCATGTTATAATAATGATCTAATGATCTAACCACAGAACTGTAACGAATCAAAGCCTCAGATGTGAACAGGTACTGTTCTAGGACGTCCTCGTGTTACCCACGCTGTCACCAGCGGCGCTCTTTCTCTCCAGCTCTGCAGGATTCTACATAATTTAACTCAGTTTGTCATTCAGTCACATCTTGTCCATTTTTTTTCCCAGCTTCTTGGAGCCGTCAGTTGGAAAGGTTTCTGCTGCACTTCACAGTCCTTCTCTGTCTCTTCTCATGGAACACTGGCACTGGTCGTGTTTTCATCTAGCAGGGCCCCCTGTAATCACGACCTGGTGTTCTGATTTCTTAGCTCAACATGCTGTTGAAAAGAAAACACCTCAATACTGGCAGGCAGCAGACTCTCTCTCGCACCCGCTGAGTCTCGGTCCAGCTCGGATATCAGACCTGTGGTGAAAAACGTGGGTGAGAGATGAGAAGAGCGCAAGTACGAGAGAGAAAAAGGGAGAGCGGGGTCTCTGCTAGCCATGATATCAAAAACCATCAAAAAATATAGTCAATTCAACTCCCCATGGATGATGGTCCGGAGTACTGTGGGGATTTTGAGAGATTTGGGATTAGCATAGACTAGATGTGCTAATTTACTGTTCCAAATGTCCTGCCGTGCGAACCATGCTTGTTGAATACACGAGTAATTTAAGATAAAGAATGGAGACAAAAAATAATAATAAGAAAGCTGTGTGATCTTCACTCTTGCATCCTTTAAAAATTGACAATGATAAATAGGTAGCAAACCTGGACTGTGTCTAAACATAGCTCCTGTTTGATCTAGCTCCAGCTTCAGACAGACATGTGTTTAAAGAGGTAACATAGACTCTGACATTTAAGGAAATTGCTCAGCCAGGTAGTAGAACAGAGCTGGACCCAATTAAGCACATAAATGAGGCCGCCAACATATTCCCTTCACTGTTTCTCACTAGGTCACAGCATTATCATCAAGAAGGAAAAAATTAGGATTTAGATGTGGATGCTTCATGGATGATCCACACCATTAAATGTAACTATAATGAGTAGAACATAGACTATGTCTTTTTTATTGTTAATATTTCCATTCCAATTTTATTTGTCATTTTTTCAGATCTTTTCTATCCAGAGCAACTTACAGTTATCTCTTTAGATATCGGATGAGTTGAGTGTTAAGGACCTTGCTCGAGGGCCCACCAGCGGCAGCTTGGTAACGCTGGGGTTTGAACCTCTGACTTTCCAATTAGTAGTCCAACATCTAAACCACTGAACTTACCCGGCCCCATTTCCAACCACAGATCATTCAACAGCTGCCAAAAGTAATCTAAAACTCTGAGAAGGCTGGCCAACTGCAGATTGTCAAGGGCAGAGCTATCTATCCTTTTCCACATACATGATCTCCAATCTATGAGACCGAGCATACCCCTCCCACTGGGAGAGCAAAGCCTGTTTTTTTCTCTCATGGCCACCAAACAGCTTTGGCATTGCCATAATTGTTGGTAAATAGCTGTAAACATGTTTATTATTCAGCACAGGGATACATAACAGTCCCTAATCGTATATGGTAATGAATTCCAGATAGTATTTGTGATGATGAAGTACAGTACATGTATTTGCAAAAACCTACTATTGTTGTAGCGGATAGTTTCAGCATTAGTTCCAGCTTTTACAACCCAAAGTGTGCCGTGCCTTCACTTGATGGGGGAAAAAAACATGACAGGTTTAGACCTGGCCCACGTGACCCTCATCAAGAGCAAAGAACATGAAAGTCTTCCAGTGAGAAGTCAGAAAGGTTTCGAGCAGCTCATGTGGAGTCTTCACTTTGGAAACACCTAAAGTAATGGCGTCTCTGCCCAGGAGCCCAGAGGGGTAAAAAATCAAAAAGAAAAAGAAAAAAAAAGTCTGAAAAAGAGGGGACTGCACAGGAGAATAGCCCAGGAGATTACAACTCAAACAGTATTTTTGCACAAAAGTACAGGCAGAAAAGAAGCCAGCGATACCTTGTGAACTGCCTTTCAGACAATGGCACTGAATTGCAATGGGCTCAAAGCAGTTGGATTAGATTAGATTCACATATACTAAAATTTCAAAGCCCTTCTTTTGACTACCAAGGATGCTATTTGGGTTAGAAAATAAGCTTTGTAGGATACCGCTGAAATTTGTAAATGATAATTATTAGTAGCATTATAAGCTGTATCATTAGTGGTGTCACAGCGTGTGCCTGTGATGGGCGTTCGTCCAAATCAATATCGCTCTTCGAATATCACTCCGTAGCTCACTAGCTAGGCAGCCTCCCCTTCTGCAGGTGCGCGAAGGAGTGGGGCCACGGAATTAGGCACGGCTGGTGAGCCATCGCTGCGGCTTCTTCCCGCCCGCTATAAAACACAGGCTTGGAAAGCAGGGAGTGTAGCTCAGGGTCTGTTGGGATACTGTGACCCTGCCGCCGAGGAGGAAAAGACCTCTAGGAAGTACACGTCACGGCCCCTGTTCCCAGCCGAGGAAAGCCACCCAACTGCCGGACGTCAGAGAGGACTCCCGTTTAAGGCCGCGCCCACAGATAGCTGGGAGGGGCCGGTCCGGCCACCACATAGAGCAGAGTCAGCGTGGGTGGATTGAGGTAGGAGCTGCTGTCCACGCGGGCCACTCTGTCCGCTGCCCACTGCTCACCAGCTTGTGCCCGCATGCCAGCGGGGCACTGCCCACCAGAGATGCACGTGCACATTCATTCCTTCCCTTTCTTTCCATCCTCCCTCCTTTAACCCTTTCCTTCCCCATTTATCCTAAATAAATTACCCTTTTCCCGTAAGACCTCGCCTTGTGTCTGTGCTTTATGGTGCTGCCCGTGCAACATGGGTTGAACCTATTACAGTGGTTGGCATATTAGTTAATAAATAAGATCTCTAAAAAACAGAATACATGGTTTTGTATTGTAGTGCCAATTAATATCACCACTTCTGACTCAACAATGAACAGGGCTGCATTCCGATCAAAAAGTTGTTCCCTGAGAAGGAGACTGCACAAGGTCTTCAGCCACGTTAAGCAGTACTTCAAACTGCAGGGAATGAAATTGCTAAGTTCAAAGGGAACAGTGACCAGTGGACAATTCAATTCAATTTTATGTAGTGCTTTTTATCTTATTCTTATATAGTGCTTTTAACAATGGTCATTAAAAGATAATTAAATTAAAAGAAAATTATGGAAATGTGTAGGACCAAATAAAAATGTGTATAGATCATAATGATTAGATTGTTCCTGATGAGCAAGCCAAGGACGACAACGACGGTGGCAAGGAAAAACTCCATGGATGGCAATAGAAAAAAACCTTGAGAGGAACCAAACTCAACAGAGAATCCATCCTCATTTGGGTGAAAACAGTTCAGCACAGTTCATAACAGGACAACAGTTTATCACTTTTGAATTGTACCACTTCCACATCAAATTTTCTTGTGCGTTACCAGAAAATCACATGGAGGAAGTGATGTCCACTTTGCTGACATTGCAGGAGGGAAGAATATTGTCTGGGGAAGTTTCCTTAATTGACATAGGCAGCACTGCTTATGTACACTGTGGAACCAGGGCTTTAGTGATAAAAAAAGAAGCGAGTACACTATGAATTATGTGTAATTATATATTCACCGCTAGTCAGGGAAGGGTAAATAAACTCCAGTCAGAGGTTGGTAAACAGGGAGTAAATGCTAGTCAGAAGTGAGTAGACTCTAGTCAGAGAGAGGTAAACGCTAGTCAGAGGTAGCTAATCATTAGTCAGAGGTGCATAACCACTAAGCAGAGGTAAGTAAATTCTAGTCAGAGGTGGGTGAATGCTAGTCAGATTTGAGAAAACACCAGTGAGATGAATAAACGCTAGTCAGAGGTGAGTAAATGCTAGTCACTGAAGCAAATAAATGCTATGCAGAGGTGTTTAAACACTAATCAGAGGTGAGTAAATGCTAGCCAGAGGTGAGTAAACACCAGTCAGAGGTGAGTAAATGCTAGTCAGAGGTGAGTAAATGCTAGTCAGAGGTGAGTAAATGCTAGTCAGAGGTGAGTAAATGCTAATCAGAGGTGGATAAATGCTATTCAGAGGTGGGTAAATGCTAGTCAGAGTTGAGTAAATGCTAGTCAGAGTTGAGTAAATGCTAGTCAGAGGTGGGTAAACACCAGTCAGTGGTGAGTAAATGCTAGTCAGAGGTGAGCATATTCTATTCAGAGATGGGTAAACTCCAGTCAGAGGTAAGTACTGTAAATGCTAGTCAGAGGTGGGGAAACAGCAGTCAGAGTTGGGGAAGCGCCAATCAGACTTAAATAAATGCTAGTCTTGGATGGGTAAATGCTATTCGGAAGTGGTGATAGCCAGATGAGATGTCTATGTTGATTATGATGAAGAGAGAAAAACATCCACATCTTTCTTAAAAAGCTCTGTAATTACTTTGCTTATCAGACCAGAGAGGCTAAATAAAATGAAATGACTGGAAAAAAGACCTTCAACAGAGCATTTGTTGGTTCATGTTTAAAAACTTGAGTCACTAAACTATAGCCATTTTTAACCATACATTAATCAGCTCAGCTTCTTGAACTACTTGAACTTAAACTGCTTCATCATCTCTTCCATGGTACACCATTTATTAACCCTTGATGTAGCAGATAAGACATGAAACAGTTATGCCTTATCTTTGATTGGCATAACAGAGTACATGTGATCCTAATATACTTTATAAAATGTAGCTTAAGGTCATAATGTCTTCTAAATGATGGTGTGGGTGGAGATCCTCCTCACTCCATCCACAGGTAGGCAGAGCCACATAACATCATTTTCTACATATTGCAGATTAGTATTTTGCCCCAGCCTTGATTGCCACCTCAAAAATATCACTAGGTCTAAACTGACCACCCACTTGCCACTTAAACCTGGCTATGTCCCAGTCGCTAGCATTTAAGATGTGGCACTTACAGATGATGAAATCCTTCCAATTACAGGCAAAACATTATAAACATCATGGACCAGTCACTTTGACTACTATTCAGATATTCAATTCAAATGACCTGGATACAAACTATATATAATAGCTTCAGTGCAATCTAAAAACATAACCTTGAAGCTGACCTGAAGGAACAAAATGTCAATGTCTCCTTTTTGGTCGTTGTTCTTTTTTATTGTGTTTGCTATAGAATTCTCCATGGAGCTGGTATTACTTCTGACACGCCTGAGCTCAAGCAGAAAATTTGTCTTCTGGACCCAACCCGTGGGAGTCGATTGCAGTGCCTGATTGCTCTCAGCTTGTGTGTTCTGTGTTCTGTTCTGTGCTTCAGACTGACAGTTCTGCATGCTCTGTTGCTCTTCGTGGTGGTTGTTATTGGGGTGGATGGCTCTTCTCCAGTCCCCATGTCTCTGATGTACTGATTGCTGATCAATGCTACCATTTTTCCTGGTCCAGGCCACCTCACGGCAGCTTGGCATGGCAAAATGCGATATTCAAAAAGACTGCTATCTTCCAGGTATGAGGAGCGCAAGTACAGTTTCGGTCATAAAAAAAAATAATAACCAGCAAAGAACATGACTACAGCTTACATCTGTTTTTGTCTTAAAGCAATATTGTGTGAAAAAATGAAAAAAAAAAATATTCTTAGTAAATCAACAAATTGAGAAGCCAACGTCCACCAATTGTTTTTTTGGATGGTCGAACCATCATCTGAGCTTCCAAATCCACTGTGTTATATCTACTGTAGACAAAAACAGCAGTGTAAAAAGAGATATCTTGCGAACATTGAAACTCAGGAAGTAGAGAGGGGTTCCAGTTTCAGCACTGGCAGGGAATGTTGTATGAAGTTTCTCTTTCACACACTAGTGAGCCAGTGAGATAGTAAGCCAGTTATACAGTATAAGTCTTTACTCATTGAAAGACAGTTCCCAGTGGTTAAGGCTTAAAGCAGTGGACAATTGGGATTTTAATTAATAAAATGATATAAAGTATTGGGATGCATGATGTGTATGGTGGCAAAACATTGAGCACAGATTGTTCTATCACAAACAGAGGTGGAAGGTAAGTAAGTATATATGTCAGATATCTGTATATTACTTGAGTAGTTTTATTAATAGATACTTTCCACTTTTACCTTACTACAGACTACAACAAATATCTGTACTTTATACCTCACTACATTTCTGCATGCAGTTGCATTGCGTACAGTATATAACCACAGTGGTGTATACTAGTTGAGGTGGGAATATAATGGGCCACTTGTTTTCTATTATGTGCAACTGCACGATTTGCCTTCCTTTTCATGAAACCCTTAGCAGCATAGCAGGTGTTTGAAATCACAAGTTAGGATGATGGCAGACAGCGATGAAACAGCAGGATTTTGCCAAAAGCAAGTTAATACAGTCATGGTACGTTAGAGAACTTTTTAATTTTTACTTAGGTAGAAATGTGTACTGTAAATGAAGTATTTATACTTTTTATCACTTAATATTTTACCTAGGGTATTTCTACCCTAGGTCAAGATTTTGCCCATATTTACTTTGCCCATCACTAACCATGAGCTACTGTACAATTGGAGCTAGTTCTCAAGGTAGTGTACACAGGGAAGGATCTGTTGATCTGTTGGTCAGCCAGAACACCCAGTCAGTGTTGACCCAAAATGGAGATTTGAATCCATCTTGGTGGTTCACCACCTGTAACATGGGGATGAGGTGCAATGCTTGTTTTGGGCGGCAGGCCTGTTTCAGGCTAAGGAGTAGACTAGAGGAGGGGAGTTCGTATTTTCCCATAATAAGACAAGCTAGGTATATTTGTCTTAATAATGGTCGGAACAACTGTTTATAGCTGCTATAACCAAGGTATTTTTTTCCTCATGGATGCTCCATAACCTTAAATCAATCTATAATAGTTAAAAATGTAGGGACATTCTGTTTATAGGAAAGTCATCTGCTCTGTGGTGTTAGTGGTCCTCTGCGTGACATCAGTTAGCGCTTTATCCTGGCTAGCATCTCAGTAAATCTACTAACACAGGGCACGAGGCAGGAATATATTCTGGATGGGATGCAACTCCATCCCAGGACAATAACTGCTTTCTTTCTTATGCAAATGTTATTTGTAAGTGCAAACAAAGCATGAATCCGAAATGACTGCTTGCTCCTAATTGCGATTCATACCGCATTAAATAATAGTTTGGACACCACATTGAGCACCGCATGCAGATACAGGGGGAATGCGGATTTAGGTTCAGCAGTGTAGAGTTTTGGTTCATTCCCAAATAAAGGTGTTTTGGTTCATTCCCAAACGTCTCGAACCTAATCAAATCTAAAAGACTTTGCTTTTTGGCTGCTTAGCTGGACAAAGTGAGCCAAGTAAAACGAGCCGCAGTAAAATTACAGCCTGGATGGAGCGTGGGGGCCTGAGCTTTTTCGCTCCTCCACTGTTCTTACGCTGTCGCCCTCTCCGCTCGCTCCCTCTCCGCACTGACAGCTTAATTAGTGGGCAGCAGTGGAAGCTGAATAGCGTTTGGTGGCGCACGCCTCCACCTCGCCTCCCAAGGGCGGGACACAGCTGCACGGCACGCAAAAAGGCGCCACTGGCATGATGTCACCATGCCTGTCCTGGAGCTGAAACCTTCCAGGGATGATGGGGGGGGGGAGAAGACCCGGCAGAACGTGTTTGAGAGGCTGCAAGCTGTGAGATAACAGAAAGCAGTAGCCAAGCTCAGTGACCTTCTCTTTCACACAATTTCAAATCTCCTGCTAAGAGCACAGGGGCCACGTCTGTGGAAATGTCTTTTCACAGGTGCAGTTTACCGGATAAAAAAATTATTTACCAGATGTGAAGCTATCTGAATTTCACAATGCAGAAAAAGTTACACTGTCATGTCTAGACATGTTGCTTATACATCTGAAGTACTTCAAGGTACTTTTGGCGTTTAGGTATTAAACTTTACTCACTCACTCATCTTCTACACCGCTTTATCCTGTATTCAGGGTCGTGGGGTCCTGGAGTCTATCCCAGGTACAGGCGGGGTACACCCTGGATAGGGTGCCAATCCATCGCAGGGCACACACACATTCATTCATTCACACACTGTGGGCAATTTGGAAACGCCAATTAGTCTGGGGGTGGGGTTCTAATGTTGTTTTCTAATTTATGTTAATTGCAATAGTTTTATTTGATTTTTTTTACAAGGGGGAAAAACTATTGAGACAAAAGTGAAATTGTATGTCTTAATAACATTATTATTATTATTATTATTATTATTATTATTATTATTATATTTTATGCAGTGAAATGGCTATACAAAAATTAATATTTAGTATAAAGTTTTTTATTTTAGAACCTGAAAGACATGTACAGTACTCTGGTGTGCCTGCTTGGCTGATTACTGAAGATCATTTACAGGAACAATTCTAAATTCACTTGAGAATTCCCAGGTTTCCGAGCTATTTTTGTGCAGAGGTGGACACCCAGGCTTCAGAAAGTAAAAGTCCTGCCACGTATTTGTTCCATCCATTAACTATAAACCAGCTGATTCTAATCTGCACAACTCTTCAGCCAGATGGGGGAGAAGTAATTAGTGACATCACCTGTCTTATGCACACAGAGAACTATAATTAAGCAATATCACAAGAGAGGGATTGCTGTACTGCTGGATATAGCATGGCTTTGGTGCAGTCGTAGGCACGAGGGCACACCATGACCTCAAATGTGATATTGCTTTTATACAACAGTTCCACAAACAGCATTTATTATCAACAGATTATTATTATTATTATTATTATTATTATTATTTAACCAGTTATTTTACTGCTCCAACACATATCTGACCACAACTAACTATCTGCGACAGGCGGAGCTGGCGACCGGTTGTAGGTTTACTTAATATGGTGAAAGTAGTTTTAAATTACGGTACTATGTAGCCCAAAGTTAGGGGAAAATAAACCACGAAGGTGGTGGACAGTCCTGTAAATCTAACAAGTCTAATAATCTAATACGTTTCTCTTTATATTTCACTTTAGAATATCAGCTCTGTTAACTTCCGGGTTCCGAGGATAAATCCCAAACAGCATTAAATGGAAAGCTAGTGCGCTATGTTGGGTGTACAATCCCTTGTTCCACACACCAAGTAGTGTCCTTGATCAGGGGTTAAAGGAAGGGATTTGGGATTCAGCCTTGCGTTAGAATCTGGTTAACTTTGTAGCTGTAAATAAAAATTGTTATTA
Source organism: Heterobranchus longifilis (assembly GCA_028570985.1). Taxonomy (NCBI): domain Eukaryota; kingdom Metazoa; phylum Chordata; class Actinopteri; order Siluriformes; family Clariidae; genus Heterobranchus; species Heterobranchus longifilis. The sequence continues at coordinate 19,946,782 of JAOVVB010000010.1, read as the reverse complement.
TTATAAGTGTTCTTTAAAATGACATAATGTTATCAGATGTGCTTCTGAATGTGGGCGTTGGAAGGCGGCTGCTCTTTACTCAGTATGGCTGACCGTACCAACCTACTTTTACTCAAGATGCAACCATAAATAACCACTGTAGGACAACAGAGATGCCGAGTGATACATATAGTTACAGTAAAAGTCCCAATGGTGTTACCATCTATTATCAACACTCATGCAATTCAATTTTCAATAAAATTTTATTTGTATAGCGCTTTTAACACTTGACATTGTTGCAAAGCAGTGGAACAATTGCTCAGTTAAAACTAATCGTTGTATAATACATGGCATTTATACTGTACATCAACCCAGCTAACACTGTAAAACATCTAAAACGTCTTCTTTGATTTACTGTTAATATTAAGATCAAACATCAGTACAGGGAAAAGAATATATGAGCTCTGTGACATTATCTCTGTGACCTTGTTGCTTGGGGCATGGGTTCCGGGTAACGCTTTGGCTGCTTTGAGTATTTCAGGAACATCTGATCTTCTGGGATTTTCACACACTATAGGGTCCCTAGAGTTTGGTCAGAATGATGAGGTTCTACTGGGGGAAATGCCTTGGTGATGAAAGAGGTTTTGAGTAAAATATCCAGAATGGTTTAAGCTCTCAGGAAAGATACAGTAGCTCAAATAACCACTCTTTACAACCGTTGTGGGCAGAAAAGCTTCTCACAGAACACACACACATATCAAACCTTGGGGTGGATGGAGAACAAGAGCAAAAGATCACTCACTCACTCACTTACTCATCATCTATACTGCTTAATCCTGTAATCAGGGTCGCGGGGGCCTGGAGCCTATCCCAGGAGACTTAGGGCACAAGTCAGGGTACACCCTGGAGAGGGTGCCAATCCATCGCAGGGCACACACACATACTACAGGCAATGTGGGAACACCTATTAGTCTGATCTGTATGTCTTTGGACTGTGGGAGGAAACCGACCAAGCACAGGGAGAACATGCAAACACCATGCACACAAAGGCGTTACTCGAACCTGGCTGGGAATCGAACCCAGACCCTGGAGGTGCAAAAGAACATATAGAAATTGAAAATGTAAAGACAAAGTTTCTGGGCGACTGCTTTGACCTTTCTCTCCAGAACACTGACTTATACGAGGAAAAGTTCATTAATAAGGCTAAATTAGGATCAATATGCTCTTCCATAAACCTAGGTCTTTAACAATGTGAGAAATAAGGCATTCTGATTGATATGTTATAACAGCTTCTGCGCATAACACACAGTTATTACAAGACCGAGGTGTACAGTACTGCCACTGAGATCTGTCATGAAACACTCCTGCAATTAGGTTCGATCAAAAAATGAGTAGTCATGTTGCTCTCCTTTTCTCATTAACACCACCCCCCCAACACACACACACACATATACACACACACCACATACACAACACATACACAGACGTGCAAATTCTATGTCACACTGCAGTTTCTCTTCCTCAGAGGTGTCAGACTCGTAATATTCTTATACATCGTGAGCTGTTTCCATAAATAGCGTCACTGTACACACACACACACACACACACACACACACATTCACACACGCACAGCCGAAACACATTGTCTCGCTGTTGCAGAGGCTGATTTAGATTTCACACTCAGGGAGGTGTAATTCTGATTCTGTCCTCTATCTCGTCTGGGTATTAGATGTCCTCAGAGCATTTCCTCACTTTAGATCTGTACAGCTCAGGAATACTGAGTTATTATCGGCTTCTAGGTCTCAGTCCAGGGCTTTCATTCTCATTAGTCCTTTCATTAAGAATGCACTGTATTATTATTATTATTATTATTATTATATTTATTATTCAATGCCCGCCTCATGTCTGAATTCATGGAGTTTGCATCTGGGTACTCCGGTTTCCTCCCACAGTCCAAATTCCCCGTAGTGCCCGAATGAGCATTCAGGGTGTACCATAAGACTCCTGGGATAGTCTCCAGGCCCCCCACGACCCTGGATGAGTGAGTGAGTTTTGATATTAGTTAAAAAAATTATACATACTTATAATTTAAAGGGTACCTATTATGCAAAATTTATATTTTAGTCAGGCTTAGACATTCAGATCAGTCTCCAGAGTGTGTGTCTGTGTGTACAGACATAAAATGTTGTTCTTCTTTACTTTTATATAGGCCGAGTAAGATTTTCTTCCCAATGTGAGCTCATACTGTATAAGAAGATACCTCTCCCGTGTCTTGTTGCTTGGCTCTGCTGTACTCTGCGGGGGCGTGGCTAAAGAGTAGCCAATTCAAAACAGTGTGTTTGGAAGTGAGGTAAAACAGCTCTGAGACCTTTGTTAACTAGTTAAAGAAAATTGTTAAAATAAGGGACCTTTAATTATCAACTGATGTCTGCAATCAGCCTGTAGTTAATGTCAGTGTTTCCGTTCTGTTTCAGTCAGTATCTCGTCAGTTATAGCTAGATTTCAGCTATATTTCATGACCATTTGGTTACTCAATTGGTCAGTGACTGTATTACAACTGTTATTGTCAGTGACTTGTGTGTCAATATTTACTGTCCGTCGTCTTGTAGCAGTGTACTTGTTCGTGATTAGTCTGTGATCAGTTTATTCATCACATGCTCTCTTTGGTTATTGGATGTCTGTAACTAGTTGGTGCCTGTATTTAGTCTGTAATGTCAGTTAACAGTGTGCTATAGGTCACTGTAGATTGTTTTGTTCCTGGTTAGTGTCTTGAGTCAGTTTCTGTAATCCATTTATTTATCTATGTGACCGGTGTGTCAGTGTCAGTTGTGGTCTATGTTTAGTGACTGTCGTTAGTTGTCAGGTCTGTTATTAGTGACTGTCTGTAAATGCTTAGTGTGAATCATTTCAATTCAGTGTGTCTCACTGGTCTGTCTGTAATTAATGTCTGCCATGTCAGTGCCTTGCTCTGTCCTTAATCTGATGTTTTCCATGACAACTGAATCAGTCGCTGTTGGTCTTCAGTCTGCTGCATGTCAGTATCTTTATTTGGTCCGTGACCAGCATCTGCAATCATGCTGCAATCTGTTATTGACAAATACCAAGATGTAGTCCTTATGTTTCCAATTATTGCCTGTAATCAGTCAGTCTGTTTTACTGGTGTCTGTAGTCAGTCTGTAGTCTGTGTCTATGAAGAAACAAGTAGAAAACAGTAGGAAATTCTAGTCCTGAACTATTGAGCAACAGCTGTCACGAGTCCTCAGAGAACATGTGTCTGTACCAGACAAGGTCAGGACCGTCTTCATGGTAAAGTGGAACCGTCCCCAGTCATCACACGCATCCCAGGCAGACCATACTGGCTTCCATGCGACCAAAATGGATAGATTGTTACAAGAAACCAGACACTGGAGTTGCTCAGTGTCTGTGATCAGTGTGTATTCAGTGTCACTGGTTAGTCTGTAAACATTTTGAGTCTGTGGTCAGTCTGTAATCAGTGTCTGTGATCAGTGTGTATTCAGTGTCACTGGTTGGTCTGTACACATTTAAGTCTGTGGTCAGTCTGTAATCAGTGTCTGTGATCAGTGTGTATTCAGTGTCACTGGTTAGTCTGTACACATTTTGAGTCTGTGGTCAGTCTGTAATCAGTATCTGTGATCAGTGTGTATTCAGTGTCACTGGTTAGTCTGTACACATTTAAGTCTGTGGTCAGTCTGTAATCAGTGCCTGTGATCAGTGTGTATTCAGTGTCACTGGTAAGTCTGTAAACATTGTGAGTCTGTGGTCAGTCTGTGATCAGTGTCTGTGATAAGTCCTTAGCCAGTGACTGACTGAAATTAAACTGTAAGTCCCAGCATTTGGTCTGTAGTCCATTGGGGTCCAATGTGTTTTTTAATTAATGTCTTTCATCAGTCCATCACTAGTATGTATGTAATCAGTCTCTAATGTCTGTAATCCTGTAATCTGTGCACATGGTCAGTCTACTGTATAATCATGGTTTTGCTCAGTTCAGTATTTAAGTTGGTACTCAGTCCTGTCGACTGTTTTCACGGATATTTGTCACTGTGCTATACTGTGTCATACATATGAGGTGATTGTTTCTCCTCAAAACTTTCCGCTATTTTTGATGTCCCTGCTGACCACACGGCATCAAGCTACCCAAACAAACAATATATGTGGATATGTGAGCCATCCATTATATGTGCATGTATGCATCTTTAAATGCAAGTAGATTTCTGCTTTTATTGTCTTTGATCAGTCAGTGAGTGGTCTGTAATCATTTTTTCTTTGATCAACGTGCTGTAAACAACTGTGTGTTTCTGTGGCCAGTCTGTAATCAAGACCTATAGTCAGTCTTAGGTCAATAATGAGTCAGTATCTGCATCCTGTGTCACAATCCAGTATTATCAGGTGTGTCAGTCCCTGTCTGTGGTTAGGCTGTTACTGCATTTGTAATCTATTATTGTCAGCATTGTCAGTCATTATGTTTGTTTAATGACCAATCAGTCTTAATGATTTAGTGTCTGCAGAGTTGGGTAGTAACGAGTCACATTTACTCCGTTACATTCACTTGAGTAACTTTTTGAAAAATTGTACTTCTATGAGTAGTTTTACTGCACCATAGTTTTTACTTTTACTTGAGTAGATTTGTGAAGAAGAAACCCTACTCTTACTCCGCTACATTCGGCTACACTCGACCCGTTACTTTTTTAACTATTTTCTACCGCATGACTGTTTCACCAATCAGACGCAGCAACAATAATCACATGACTCAGTTTGACCAATCAGATGCGGTAACAATAACCACATGTAGTCACATGACCACACCCAAACTGGCAGCATCAAGGGGAAAAAAAAATCTTCAGCCGGCATCCCTGGCATCATATACAAAGCATGTTTTACTTGCAAAAGAACAGCTTCCTACTGCGGTGTCTTCTCTAGCTGCCAAAACAAACACTTCAGCATATAAAAACTCGACTGCTAACCTGAAGAAACATGCCGCAGTAAGTTTGGCTATTTCACTGAATGACCTCTGAGTGTCTGTAGTCAGTGACTTTAATAGTGTCATTTTAAATGTGTCGTCAGTTGCTGTCAGTTACTGGTTAGTTTCTGTGATAATCATGTAATCAGTGTCTGTGATCAGTCTGTAATCCTACTGTGGATTAGCCTGGTCTGTGGTTCATAAGTACATTATGATCGATCTGGCATCAGTTACTGCCTGTGATTGAAAAAGTGTCTGTAGTTAGTCTATACAGTAATTGATGCCAGTGTGTAGTTTTAAAGTATTATCAGTAAGCATCTACATCATGACTGGCCTATAATCAGATAGAGTTTGTGGTCAGTCTGTAATCACAGGCAAAAGTTTTAACAAGAAAGGACATACAAGTCAGACATTCAGTAAGAGGGAGGCTCATTATTTTTTAATTCAAATGCACGACAGCACCGCCCACACAAAATCATGCACACACACGCGCAGTAACAGGAAATTAGGCAAACACATAAATCCATATGCTCAGTCTTGCAAAAAAAAAAAAAAAAAAAAGGACAATCCTAAATTAGAAATATAGTCAAGACAATGTCACTTTGAATTATTTAGACAGGATCAGACTCGCTTTAGCTTCCAGGTCTCTATTGCATTCCGGATTTCTCTATTGCAAAGGAGTGTAGTAACATTTCAATATGATGAACAAAAAGTAAATAAATAAATAAATACATTTAAAACTGATTTACACTGTTTAAGGTTAACATTCATCAGTAGTGCAATATATTCAGTGACAGACCGTTGTGTGTTTCTAGGTGCAGTTTAATGCGTAGCTCCCATCTGCCAAAATCTTCTGCAGGAAAAGTGAATAAAATGCAAATAAATAAATAAATAAAAACAAGATGAAAATGATCGCCGGGACAGATTGTGCAGTCTCATGCCTACTCCTTTTGGTTTTAGTCCTTCATAATTCTTCCATGATGTATACCATTTAATATATCTTTTTAATTTCTGCTTTAATATTTGAAATATGCGCCTCGTATAAATACAAACACTTTGATAAAGCTTTCTGTCGGGCTCGTACAGGGTTTATAGACTGTAAAAATGCAAAGGTGTAGGAATTGAAAATACGCCTTCTCATTATTCTTCTTTTATTTGTTGCTACTTACAATATATGCACTGTACAGTGTTATAAAATTCTTTGCTATTTACAAAGATTTACATTTAAACAATAATATAATGAGTAAGAAGCTGGTTGGTGTTAAAAGGCTACTGAAGCCTAAATACTGTATTTATTCTGAGTATAAAAAGCACTCTTTATATATTTGTATTTTTAAATATGTATATAATGTACCGGACATCCTTATCAATAATTTGTTAAAGTAACAAAATTATTACGTTTTTCTTCCATTACTACCACAATAATGCTAATTCATACAAGTGGGCTTTTTTTTTCTTTTCTTTTGTTTTAAAGAATGTTAGCACCAGGCTAACACGTACTGTACATACTGTATAACTACCACCTACCTATAACTGTCTAAACAACACACCTAACATAAATACTGTATTGAATCAATATACAAGATTTCTAAAACCCTTCAAAAGCAGGAATGATGTGACATATAATCCCGAAATACTATATTGTTCAATGTGTTATGAAGTGGTTTCGTGAACATCTGGCGTTTATTTTATGACATCATAGGAGTAACTCGAAAGTGATCGACTTTTTATGGAAAAAAAACAATCCAAGGTTTTGAACATTTTTCCGACACTAGAATGCAGAAATATAATAAATCTTAAGCACTCAAGCCAAAGTTCGCTTCATAACCACATTTCTTAATATACAGTAGAAAGTCTAATCCTAGAGGTCAAGCGTTTTGTATAACTGGGTTTCTTAAATGATTTATTTTCAGGGAGGAATTTCACTGTAATATAAATTCCATGGACTCGCCAGGTCATTTATTTGTGTCAGGGTCATTGTTTAAACATAACACCTCAAGTGCTGATTATAACACCCAGAATGTTTTGCCTTAACACACACAGTCCGAGTTTGTTTCTCGTCTCTTGGACATACAGTACAGATACAGTGTACGGTGTTAATTCAACGCTAGGGATTTTGCTGTGGATTATCAGAGCTTTTTTATTCGTCTTGCAGGACACAATTATTAAAATTCTCATTAGGCATGAAGATAAGATTATGACATTATTTATATTTTTTGGGTTCTTGGGGTTTTTATTCGATCCCAGGCTAACATAATAATAAGAAGAAGAAGACGAAGAAGAAGAAAAAGAAATGCTTATAATGCTGGGTTGTGGTTTTGGTAAAATAAAATAAATGATGATGATGAAGTATAAAATATGGTAAAATAAGTAGAAAACCAGGACCCTTGAGAATGCTATTCTTTCAGGATATCCTGAAGACGTCTGGAAACATTTGGAATGCTTATACTCTGATTAACAGACATCCATTATTTAATGTTTGTGCATTTGTCATTGCACACTGAGCTTTGTCCATCATTCTGTCCATTAAAAATATAATAATAATAATAATAATAATAATAATAATTAAAAAGGTTCAGTGTATAGTGTGTAAACACAGTAAATGTTTAAAGATTCACACTACTAAAACTTGTTAATACCTTCCTCTTTTAGTCTAACCCACCTTTTTCTTTTTCATTTTAATGTGTATTATTATGCTTATAGAAAGTACTGTATAATATAACAGATACAGTGGTATATAAAGTCTTTGGAAGTGAGCTGGTTATATATCTGCTAATACACATTGGTGTGTGTGTGTGTGTGTGTGTGTGTGTGTGTGTGTGTGTGAGGCATGCTGTTTAAACGGCCTCCATCTCCATTCAAATGGTTTGCAAAAGCCTTTTGTTCTGAATAAGTTG
>JAOVVB010000010.1:19895760-19916614 GCA_028570985.1 Heterobranchus longifilis | reverse complement strand
TTAAAAAGACTTTGTTTAACCATCATCCCCCTCTGCGTCTATGCCTGCCACTCCATGCCCACAGTCCAACACCTAGCAGAACGTGACACCTAGAAGTCCACAGTTGGAAGTCCCATTAAAACACACTAGCAATGCTCCCATAAAAGCACATAAATATATTTTTAATCGTCATTGATGCTGTTTGTGCTGTGTTCCCGTCACTGATCTTGAGAATCAGCTTGAATTTTAATGATTTTAATTCAACCTTATCCTAAAGTCCTGTAGTCAACACTTACTGTACAAACATAATTTCAGAAACCAACGGTGGTCTGTAATGTTGGCAAAGTAACTCGGTCTCAACGTTTCAACAACCAAAAATCCCTGCTGGCGTAGGCTACGGAAAGAAACAATGTCGAGGCGATGTGTGAGCAAAGACGGTGTGTGTCTGTGAGGTACAGGGGCATTTCCATTGTACTGTAAGTCAGAGTGGATAATAAGTTTTATAAGACAATGAGAAAAAAAATATGCACTGTGTGATTCACTGTTTATCAAGCAAAGACTAAGAAAGCGAGAAAAATGTCCTCAATGCAAATTAAAGTTTTTGTGCTAGTTTTATATATAGTGGGAATTTTGCTGAAACCTGGCAACCCTGAGTAGAAGACACTTGTCTGGTTTTCTTATTCTTGTTGTCTGGTTTACCAACATATGATAGGGACTTAGCCAAGATTGCCAAATTTTGGTTAAGTGTTTTTTGCTAGTAATTTGTTTGCAGATATTTAATTCTCAATTGAAAATTTAATGGACATTTTCCTTGAATTTGAACGTGATGGTTCACACATACACGTCAGATTCTGGCGATATGAGAAACTGATTTGCTCAGCATCCTCTCCTAAAAGCGTGTTACGAGCACATAAATCTCCCCACATCCTGTCCAGTAGGTGTGAACACTCAACCCCTCATCTCATAAACACCAACTTACGCAAGTAAATCTGACATTAATATAAAGAATATGATCTCTCATTTGAGTGAGGTGATTTCAAAACTGTGTGTGTGTATGGCCTCATGATGCTTAAGTGCTTTAGACTGCAGAGTACACAAAGCATGAGAAGTCATTAGAGAAAGGTCAGTGTGTGAGAGAACTCAACAGGAGAACAGATGCTGCGTCACACACCAGTGCGCAAGCACACAAACACAGGGATTGCGTGCAAGCTCTCTAGAGCCAAGCTCATCAACTGTGCACTACTCGAAACGTCCCGACATATTCTTCCTACTGTTGCCGTGTCCCAAATCACACTTCCTGTTCACTACAGAGGCCACACAGTATGGTCACAACCAAATGAGAAGCTCCCCTCTCATATCTTCTGGTCCGAGTCGTTTGTTCTTTTGTCACGTGACTCCTATAGACGCTATGCAGTGCATTACACAGGAAACAGAATTGCGCGGTTTTTCTCATTAGTCTTCTAGTCCGAGTCCTTCGTTTTTTTTTTTTATCTATTGCACTGCATAGAGTCTATGGGGGTCACGTGACAAAAGAACGAACCACTCATGAGATGAACTGCTCATTTCTGTTTCCTGTACATAAGGTGGTTTTGCGATGATGCTGCATACGCGCCCAGTAGAAAATGAACGAATCACTCTCTGAGACTACTTGTTCTTTTGAGTCACGTTAAAGAGGCACGGTTCATTTGAAATAGAACTAATCGTTCATGAATGACCCATCACTAATATGGACAATAGTATTTTTACTCAACCTGTTAATTATTAAATTTAGGTGTTTCAGTCAATCTGGCCTCTTAACCCCAGTGAAGGGCAATCTTAATGCTTCAGCATAACAAGACATCTTGGACAATGCTATGCTTTTTATTACCTTTGTGGCAACAGTTTGGTGAAGGCTCTTTTGTTTTCCAACATGACAAGAACTTGACTGGCCCTAACACAGAGCCCTGACCTCAACTCCATCAAGCACCTTTGGGATGAACTGGAACAGAGATTGTGAGCAAGGCCTTCTTGTCCGACATCAGTGTCTGACCTCATAAACGCTCTACGGAATGAATTGACACCCAAAATCTTGTGGACGGCCTTCCAAGAAGAGTGGAAGCTTGTATAGCTGCAAAAGGAAACGGGGTCGACTTCATATTGAAATGTATATATTTGGATACAATGTCATTGCAGGTTTGGGCGAATATTTTAGTCCAGATAGTGTATATCATACTGTATACTGTACAGTACATACTATAGAACATGTTTTAGTCCAAATCAATAAACCCCATATAAACTCTATAATATATACTGTATCTCAGTTCACTATAAACACTAAAACACACGTTTTACTACTTCACAATTGTTTCAGTCTCACCAGTACACAGTGGGCGTCTCCCAAATGTACACCCTATAAACACTAGACTCCTAAACTGATTCATTTAAAATGTTATATATCTTACACCCATATTAATTAAGAAGCTTTTTCTACTTTCGGGCACTTGGTCATAGCGTCCTACAAACAAACACTTCTACCATGCATGCTTTTTCATTTTTATTTTTTTTTAAGAGTATAAAGTGTCAGATGATTCATTCAGGAAATGAGAGTGTTGTGTTGTCAGAACACAGAGCCTCCGGCAAAGAGCTCCAGAGCACTTATATATTTAGAAGTGGTTATCCTGACAGCTTTAGACGTCTCATAAAAAGGATCGCTGACAACACAGCTGCTAGATTGTTGGCAACGAGCAATGAGTCGAACGAGTCGATTCATACTGTATGATTCACTGGGGATAATGTGCTTTATGGGAGGGGTTTCCCTGTATGTTTTATGATGTCATATGAGTTTAATAAGGTAATTCACGAAGGGTTTAAACTTTAATTCTGTATGTGTGTATAACACAGATGTGCACACAAACTGAGTCAACATGAGATGCTCATCATAACATCAGTAACACATAAAAGTAAAAATAACCAGACGCCATATTTCCATCCTCAGAAACAGCAGGGTTGACACGGGCGCTGTTCCATGATGGGGGTCGAGGCTCTGATGTCACATGTCAATAGTCTAAAAGTCACTCATTGAAGCTTTTCCAAAGAGCTCATTCCTTATTAGCAGATGATGGATTCAGAATAACAATTGTATTTTTTTTTTTCACAGCAGTGACTCAGCAGGCTATAAATCTTGAATGCCAAATTGATGTGGTGGATAATCATAGTGATTTTGACCAAAAAAAAAGAGAAAGAAAAAAGGTACTTAATGACCTGACCTATTCCTATTATTACATTATAATTATATTAAGCTGACAAGGTTTAGATTTGAAGCACTTCTCATCATGTATTTTTCATTGAAAGCTTTTGCAATAGCACGGTGTAAACATCATTACAGGTAAAAGAAAGCAACCATAAATCGAGTCCTGGAAAAGACAGCTGGGACATATAAGTCTTAAGAGAAATAAAAACATTATTATGAAACAAATTATATGGATAAGCTTTTAAGATGTATTTCAATAAAAAAAAATAATCAAAGCATACAGAATACAATGTTTGATTCGCGGTTAGTCCCAGTTTTTAGGACTCTACTGCTAAGACTCTATTGCTAGTCCCTGTCTATATGGCTCTGACTCTTGGCAACTCCTAGTCTTTAGAGCTCTGACTTTTGGTTAGTCAATCTTACTCTGACTTTTGGTTAGTCCTAGTCTTCAAGACTATGTCTTGTGATTAGACCCAGTCTTTGTGTCACTGACTCTTGGTTAGTTCCAGTCTTTAGAGCTTGGGCTCTTGGTTAGTCCCAGTCTTTGTGGCTCTGATTCTTAGATAGTCCCAGTCTTTAGAGCTTGGGCTCTTGGTTAGTCCCAGTCTTTGTGGCTCTGATTCTTGGTTACTCCCAGTCTTTGTGGCTCTGACTCTTGGTTAGTCCCAGTTGGTTAGTGGCTCTTTATCACTTTTTTAGTGGTAGTCATTGTAGTTTTTAATTGTGGTTAGTCCCAGTTATTGTGGTTTTGATTGTTGGTTAGTCCAGGTATTTGTGGGCCTGACTTTCTTTGTGGTTTGTGTCGGTCTGAATTTTGGCTTTAAGGCTAGCCGTTGTGGTTCTGAATCTTGATTAGTTCTGGTCTTTGTGGCTCTGACTCTTGATCAGTCCCAGTTTTGGGGAGAGGGGGGAAGGGGGGGCTAGACTTTTTCATGATTACAATCTTCAGGGCTCTTCTTTTTCTTTTTCTTTTCATTATTCTGAGCCTTTTAGACTTTGACTCTTGATTATTGGCAGTTTTGAATTTATTCCTCTTAGTCTTTGTGGCTCTGATTCTTGGTTACTTCCAGTCTTTGTGGCTCTGACTCTTGGTTAGTCCCAGTTGGTTAGTGGCTCTAAATTTTGGTTATTTAAAGGGTTAAATGCCAGCCATTGTGATTCAGAATTTTGATTGGTTTTGGTTATTGTGGCACTGATTCTTGGTAGGTCCCATTTTCTGAGAATCTAACTCTTGTGTAGTTAAAGTCTTTAGGGCTGTGAAATTTGATAAGTCAAAGTTCTTTAAGTTTTGACTGCTGTTAAGTCTTTGTCTATGTGCCCCTGTCTCTTGGTTAGTCCCCAGTCCTTGTGGAAGAGACTTTGTGGAAGAGGTTAGTTCAGGTACTTGTGGGTCTGACAGTTATTTAGTTCTAGACCTTCTTTGTGGTTTGTGTGGGTCTGAATTTTGGCTTTAAGGCTAGCCGTTGTGGTTCTGAATCTTGATTAGTTCTGGTCTTTGTGGCTCTGACACTTGATCATTCCCAGTTTTTGGGAGGGGGGTTAAACTTTTTCATGATTACAATCTTCAGGGCTCTTCTTTTTCTTTTTCTTTTCATTATTCTGAGCCTTTCAGACTTTGACTCTTGATTATTGGCAGTTTTGAATTTATTCCTCTCTGCATTTTAAAATCTTACTTTTGGTTACTTCTAGTTGTTCCCGAGGGTGCCATCAGGCCATGGCTGAAGCCTTAGATGAGCCTCCTAACCTTTACACTGTATGTTGGAATATATTAATAAAGATTAGATGTGTATAAAGGGGCTCAAAATACATATTTACTTACACATACTCACACATGACTGTCTTTTTTTAACATGCACACACGTGTCTAATGCAATATGATGACTCATCCACAATAAAGACTAGACCATTCTGATTTGTCATCCTGTAATGATTCAGCACTAATCCGGCAGCAGCTAGAAGCTTGATCAACGACTCTGAAGAACAAAAGAACTAAGCATTTCTTCTTTTCTTTTCCATCTTCTTTTTTTTCTAATACATGCACTTTTCCTTCCTACTTCCCTAGCATTTTTTCCCCCCATCTCTTCACGGAGACTCAAACACCCAGCGCTCTTCAGCTCAGTCACGGCGTAATTGCAGCCGAATTAATGGAGCTAAATTGAATAAGATAAAAGTGAAAGGCGTAATAATCGATGTGGAGTCTGTGAATAGAGCACATAGATGTCTAAGTGGCCTCATTGAATTGTGCCACAATGAAATAGCTGAAAAAAGCACTGAAACGATAGTTCGGTACTGCATTAATGCGTAATGATAATGCTAGCTGGTTGAGAGACAGCACAGGGTCATTTGACATTTTTGCAATTTCAGCAATCTATAAGGAACGGTGGCTCAAAAACTGTAATAAGGACAATGACATTACCGAACCACGAGCCCTGAGGATTAACAGTCAGGCCTTTTTATAAAGGATGTACTCATAAATCATTTTAATAGTCTTTCCGATTTATCCACATTATTATACGAGTTATTTCTAATTTGCCAATTTGTTAAATTTTTTCAAACAATCTAACTATATAAACACCCCAAATGAGGTGTTATTTCCTAAAATAATTATTTCCCCCACTGCTGTTTTGACTGATAATGACTTGTGCAGAGTTATAAAGCATCTTTAAAGACTTTAATTTATACATCAATTAAAAATGCAGTTGCTGAGCGCTTCGAGAGAACTCATAAACACCCACGAAATCATGGGCTGGTGCAGGAAGACTGCAGATTTTAATGAAAATATAAGTTTAAGAGTGTTAGTGTGTTTTAGTGTGTGTCATTGTGGATTAGTGTGTGTTAGTGTGTGTTATTATGTATGTGTATTAGTGTATGTTAGTGTGTATTAGTCTGTGTTATTGTGTATTAGTGTGTGTTATTGTGTATTAGTGTGTGTTAGTGTGTTTGTGTGTGTTATTGTGTATTAGTGTGTGTTATTATGTATGTGTGTATTAGTGTATGTTAGTGTGTTTTAGTGTGTGTTATTGTGTGTTAGTGTGTTTTAGTGTGTGTTAGTGTGTATCAATGTGTGTTAGTGTATGTTAGTATGTTTTAGTGTGTGTTATTGTGTATTAGTGTGTGTTATTATGTATGTGTGTATTAGTGTATGTTAGTATGTATTAGTGTATGTTAGTATGTTTTAGTGTGTGTTATTGTGTATTAGTGTGTGTTAGTGTGTTTTGGTGTATGTTAGTATGTATTAGTGTGTGTTAGTGTGCGTTAGTTTGTGTTAGTGTGTGTTAGTATGTATTAATGTATGTTAGTGTGTGTTAGTGTGTTTTAGTGTGTTGTAGTGTGTATTAGTGTGTGTTAGTATGTTTCACTGTGTGTTAGTATGTATCAATGTGTGTTAGTGTGTGTTAGTGTGTTTTAGTGTGTGTTAGTAGGTGTTAGTGTGTGTGTTAGTGTGTTTTAGTGTGTGTTAGTGTGTGCTAGTGTGTGCTAGTGTGTGTTAGTGTTGTATGTGTTAGTATGTTATCTATCTATCTGTCTATGTGAGTGTGCATGTAGTGTTCACTGATGTTGTTGTTGTTGTTTTTGTTGTGAGTGTGACTGAGTGTTACACTGCTGCAGGTCTATAAGCGGCTCTACACTCTCATATCGGCTCAGATCCTAACAGGTGGCATTATTGATATATATTTAATTTTTAACATTGTCAAAGGTTTATTGTAACCCTTGCTCAAGGCAAGGACACACACACACACACACACACACACACACACACACACACACATCTGTTTCAGAATTATTGCGGTGGTGGATGTTTGTTGTTGTTGTTGTTGTTGTTGATGTGTAGTTGAAAGTCCAGAGCTCACTGGTAGACAATAACACACGTTTATGCCACACAGCAAACTAATGAAATAAACACAGCCTAGATTTTAAATACGAAGTCAGAAAATTCCATTAATAAAGTTATTTATATTTATTTATGTAGATTTATTTCTCGATGTGTTCAGTGCAGGGATAAAACTCGGGAATTTTAACCCCATGTTCAGATGTAAGGAAATATTTCAGTGAAAAAAGAGGACCAAACAAAAGACACGCCTGCTCTCTTAATAAAAGCCAATTAAAATAAACGCAGAATAAAATATCTGTGTTGTACAAACATTTGCATAAATCATCAAACTGTGTCGACTGGATTTCTGCTCATTTTGTGTCTGAAACTGGTTCAATCTGTTGCTAAGCAGATGTGCATCCTGAGCGCATGAAGTGACACAGCAACCATGTGTGTGTGTGTGTGACGTAAACAAAAGGGCAGCAAGCCTATCTCTCTTAGTCACACACACACACACACACACACACTAACAGGGTTTAGACAGCGCTTCATTCCGTGTGTACGTATAGCAAGAAGCTGGGCTGAAGTCGGCCTGCTCACAGAGATTACATTGGTAAGTGGGAAACTCATACATATCAATGGCTGCATTCACGTTAAGGCCAACTCAATCATCACACAAACACACACACACACACACACACACACACAGAGTGAAACTGACAAAATGAAATGGTGTGTATCTGCGATGCCAGGTGCTGCTCTAACACACACTGATCCTCTCATCGCACAGTAAATTCAATATAACACACCTCAGATCAGTTTAATAATAATTACTATCAATTAAAGATTTCATCAAGTTAATCGCAGTCAAAGTCTGATTAATCACAATTTGAAAATACTCAGATTTACTTGTATTATAAACGTGCAATGTTGCAATAAAGACAATGCAGGACAAACTCCTTAAAGGAAACAGATTATTCAGATTTATAATATCTCAAACATTAACATTTAACAAATGTAAAATTAAGTCTCTCGAATGGCGCCGTCTCTGTATGCAAGGGCTGAGTAGTTCGGGGGTTTGGCAAACCGACCGCTGGCGGGGTTCGAACCTTGATCCTCAGATCTGAAAAATTAACAACCCAGAGCCAGAGACATCTGAGCCGCCACTCACACTTCTTACATTTAATGTATCCTGGTAAAAATCGTTCCCCTTGACGGTCGCCCGAGCAAACGACTTCAGTTTTATACAAACTTCCATCTGGATGCTTTTTATAATGAAACTTGACATCTGCGCTAAACGTGCTGTTATCTCACATAGCCGGGTAGCTGTGCTGCGATTATGGGAAGCCAATAGGGTCAAACTTGGTCATTATAAATAATTTATGCGTAAAAAATAGTAATGCGTTAAAATTTAACGATATTTGTTAACATATACGGGTGCTTGGATACCATCAAGGTCGAATGTTTTCTCAGTAGCTATGCATGAAACACTGGCCTCCCAGGAACTGCTTTAACATGTTTAAACGTGTGGAAATGGCTTGGAGCGAGGTCAGGAGCAGTACGGGTGATGTGCTCAAGAACTCCCAGCCGAGTTCACACAGTAATGTGTAAGGGGTGTTGCTGGGCAGTTTGACATCGTGTTCTTTGATTATAAATCATCTTGGTTTATTAGGTGGTTTATTAATGATTAGTCCGGATCAGTGGATTAATTTACCATAAAATCTATAACCGTGTTTGTACTGTATAAATGTGCATGTTTTAATAAGTCATAATTTCTATAGTTACGGAATATTCAAAGGAACTCGTAGAGCAAACGCTCAGCAATTGTTTATTTGTTTATTTTTTTTCTGGGAGCACACGTTTATTTCTGGTTTATCTAAGGAGTCTCCAGTGCCAGATGTTTCCCGGACATGTTCAGAACAAAGAAGTTCATGCTTATGTGGTTTAAAATGAAGCTGCAGATAAAAGAGAGAAATAAAAGTGAGAGATGAGTGTTTACAGCTGCTATAACGTAAGCGAGAACTTGTATTATAGATGTTCTATTTGTTAAACCAGAGATGCATTCTCTGTAAAGTCTGATTCCTCCACAGCAGTAGAGGGAGCTGGGGAGCTGAAAGAGGAAGTAATCTCGCAACCACAAAACCATTCATTTCCACAGTGAAAAAAAAGCAAAGGAAATGACAATAACAATAATGGGAGCGGTGTCAGTATGGCGAAAGCACCAGGAGTAACAGCGACACACAAAAACAAAAAGATAACAAAGATCAAGCTTAAGAAGAGGAAACAGAATTAATAAGTATAAAAGGACAAGAATCGGATGGCATGGTGGCTTAGTGGTTAGAACTGTCACCTTTCAACTTCAGGTTCTGGGTTCGATTCCTGCCTTGTGGTCTGTGTGCATGGAGTTTGCATGTTCTTCCCATACTTGGTGGGTTTCCTCTCGGTACTCCGGGTTCCTTCTACAGTCCAATGACATGCAGATTAAGCTAACTGGTTTTCCCAAAATGCCCGTAGTATGTGTGTGTGCCGTGCGATGGATTGGTACCCTGTCCAGGGTGTACCCCACCTCGTGCCCTATGTCTCCCGAGATAGGCTCCAGGCTCCCTGCAACCCTGAATACAGGATAAAGCGGTATAGATGCTTTATAAAATCTGCATCCGGACATTTATTAAGAAACTGTTGCGATATTACAGGAATAAAACGCTTTGAGACGTGCTGTAATTGTGGTGGTAAAAATGTACCAGCTTTCTTAAAGCAATGAAAAGTAAAAAGAAGAAAAAATAATCATAACTTTTCAAACTTTAAATGAAATCAGTGCTCTGACATCAGGTTCACTGTGTATTTCTTTTTTCCATCTCGAAAAACCTCGAACCATTTGTTCTTCCAGCTCGACGTCATCTCGCTCTCTCCGTGCAGATCCCAGACCAGCTCTTGTAATTATTTAATCTGATTTCCTGTTTGATCTTTTACTTATGATATTATTTCTATACCCTACAGCATGTACCATTTTGTAAATTTCATTCTCTCTGGTATGATTAAATCCTTCTGCAAGCACATTTTCTGTAACACCGTTCGGATTTATCTCGCTCTTTTTCCCCGAGTGCCAGGTACAGTGAGTGTGCAGATGGAGAGAAGTCATGGCCGAGTTCTAAATCATGTAACACACACTTAACACTAATGACATCGACGATGTAGTAACAAACTACATAGGAAGTGTTCCCAAGGATATAATTATCTGGTCACGTTTTCTCAAAATAAGTACAGCGTTACTTATGAGGATAGAATCAGTTCACACAGTTCACACGAGGGTCTGTTAGAACTGATGTCTAATCTAATTTAACTGCAGTAAAATTAGATCCATGCAGATGTCTAATTTAATGACACTGATGTAAATTTTGATGTGTCCAGATGTCCTGGGCCTGGTGTCCGATCTAATGCCACAAACACATCACATTTTAACTCAGCAGCATTAGATCGGACACTAGTTCTGATCTAATGCCAAGTCATCACATTTTACAGCAGTGGCGTTAGTTCTGACCTGGTGGCCGATCTAATTCCACTGATGTAAAATGTGATGCATGCCGATAACTTGGACCTGGTGTCTGATCTAGTGGCACTGAAGTAAAATACAATTTGTGCAGATGTCATGGACCTGGAGTCTAATCTAATGGCAATAATGTCAAATCTGATTTAGGCTGATGCCATAGGTCTGGTGTCTAATCTAATGACACTGATGTACAATTTAATGTGTCCAGATGTCCTGGACCTGGTGTTCGATCTAATGCCAAGTCATCGGCATACATCACATTTGACATCAGTGGCATTTAATCAGACCTTGTGTCCTGTTGTAAAATGTGATGTATGCTGATGACTTTGACCTGGTGTCTGATCTAATGGCACTAAAGTAAAATACTATGTTTTCAGATGTCAGGGATCTGGTTCCCAATGTAATGGCACTAATGTAAGATATGACATGTGCCAATGACTTGGACCTGGTGTCTAATCTAATGGCACTGATGTAAAATCTGATGTTTGCCAGTGGCCTGGACTTGATGTCTAAGTTAATGCCACTGATGTACAACAAAGTACATGCCAATGTCAGTGACGTAAAATCCAGTGCATGGCAACACCCTGGTCCTAGTGTCTAATCTAATGGCAGTGATGTAAAATACAATGTGTGTGAATGTCCTGGGTGTGGTATCTAATCTTATGCTACTGATGTAAAATCCAATGCATCATGATATTCTGGACCTGGTGTCTGTTCTAATGGCACTAATTTAAAATCTGATGTGTGCAGGAAATGTCCTGGAACTGAAGTCTAATCTAATGCCACTGATGCAAAATTAAATGCATGCTGATGTAATGGACGTTTGGTGTCTATGAGAATGCAATAAACTCTCGATGTTACCTGAATGTGAAGTCAGGACTGGACCTGTATGTGAACTATGAGTCCATGATAGTCTCAGATTCCTGTCCTAGTGTGGTGCTGTAGCTGATCCACCTTAAGCTTTGTAGTGTTGTGCATGCGGCAGTGCTTTTCTATTCATCACGGCTGTAGAGAGTTACTATTCGAGTTACTTTATCCGTGTTTTTTGTTTCTCACAGTCGCACATGATGACCTCGGGTGTGTGGAATAAAAATCCCACCGGAGCATGCGTTACTGAAATACTCGAACCGGCCAACACCCATGGGTTAAAGTCACAGAGATCAGACTTCCTCCTCGTTCTCGTGTCCGATGTGAACATGAACTGAAGCTCTTGACCTGTGGCTGCATGAATTTTACACATTGTGGTGCTGAAACATGATTGGCTGATTGGATAACCGCATAAATGTTCCTAATAAAGTGATCCTGCAGTGTGTTAGTGTGGAGCAGCACAGCAGGGGCTTGCTGTTGCCATAGTAACCTCTGTCTCAGGTACTCAGTGAGAGGATACAGGTACGAATAAGCAGGTGAAGTAAATGACATACAGTACTGTATGAGTGAACTGAATGCCTGAACTCTGTGTGTGTGTGTGTGTGTGTGTGTGTGTGTGTGTGTGTGTGTGTGTGTGTGTGTGTGTGTGTGTGGTAAAACAGCTGGTTGCTAGGCTTCTTCGGTCACTCATGATGGAAAAACACTCTGACATAGCATGAGGTCCTTGTGACCCCTGCACACACACACACACACACACTCTTTAGGTTCTAGTGCACAATTTCCTTCAGGAGCCGGTGGTCATTTCACACACTGCTGATGATTTTACAAGTGTTTTACTCTGTACCTGTAACTGTAACACACACACACACACACACACACATGCAAACATTTGCAATTTTGTCTTTATAAGGTATTTCCTTTGACTTCCTTTGCACACAATGTCCCACACAATATCTCTCTCTCTCTCTCTCTCTCTCTCTCGCTCTCTCTCTCTCTTTTCCTTTCGTCTTCTTTCTGTCAATTCAAATCAGCTGAACTTTTCCTTCATACTGTCCTTTCCCCAGTTCAGTCATGTGAAACAAAAAGAATTTTGTCTTTTTTACAGTCTGTCTCTCTCCTGCTAACTCGAAATGTCTTAATCTGCCATTGTCTCTGTTGTTCTTTCTTCTTTCTCCTTCTGTCTCTGTCTATTCTATCTGTTTTTCTCAGTTTGCTTGTCTCTTTATCTTCCGTCGTCTCCCTCTCTGTCTGTCTGTCGGTCTCTCTTTGTTCTTCTCCGTCAGTCTATTTTTTCTCGGGTTTTTTTTTCAGTCTGTCGATCTCTCTCTCTCTCTTTATCTTTATCTAGTGACACAGAGGCTCACTGAGTGTTTTACTTTAAACACCAGGGCAGACTGTAATTATGGAGACTGATGCAGTAGAACAACAAGTGCATGTAGTGTGACTCTGTGTCCTGGACCTGGTGTCTAATCTAAGAGCGCTGAATGTAAAATCCGATGTGTGCACATGTCCTGGACCTGGTGCCTAATCTAACAAGATTGGATGTAAAACTTAATATGTGCAGATGTACTGAATGTGGTGTCTAATCTAATGTTGTTGAATGATGTGTGCAGCTGTCCAATCTGACAGCAATGAATGTAAAATCCGACGTGTGCAGATATTCTGGACTGGGTGTCTAATCTAACAGCAATGAATGTAAAATCCGATGTGTGCAGATGGCTTGGACCTGGTGCCTAATCTAACAAGATTGAATGTAAAACTTGATATGTGCAGATGTCCTGGATGTGGTGTCTAATCTTATGTTGTTGAATGATGTGTGCAGCTGTCCAATATAACAGCATGGAATGTAAACTCTGGTGTGTGCAGATGTTCTTGTTCGGGTGTCTAATTTAACAAGACTGAATGTAAAATCTGATATTTGCAGATATCCTGGGCTGGGTGTCTAATCTAACAGCAGTGAATATAAAATCTGATGTGTGCAGATGTCTTCGACCTGGTGTCTAATCTAACAAGATTGAATGTAAAACTTGATGTGAGCATATATCCTGAATGTGGTGTCCAAGATAATGTTATCAAATGATGTGTGCAATCTGACCGCATGGAATGTAAAATCTGATGTGTGCAGATGACCTAGACCTGGAGTCTAATCTAAGAATACTAAATATTAAATTTGATGTGTCCAGATTTCCTGAATGTGTCTAAACTCAGAGCACTAAGTCTGATGTGAGCAGATGTGCAGGACTGGTGTCTAATCTAACAGCACTGAATGTACAATCTGATGTGTGTATATGTCCTGGACCTGGTGTCTAATTTTACAGGACGGAATGTAAAATCCGATGTGTGCATATGTCCTGAATGTGGTGTCTAATCTAATGTCATTGAATGATGTGTGCAGGTGTCCAATATGACAGCATAAAATGTAAAATCTGATGCAGGATGCTGTCCTAGACATGGTGTCTAATCTAACAGCACTGAATGTAAAATCAGATGTGTCCAGATGTCCTGGACCTGGTGTCTAATCCAAGAACACTGAATGTAAAATCTGATGTGTCCAGATGTTCTGAATGTGGTGTCTAATCTCAGAGCACCAAATGTTAAGTCTGATGTGAGCAGATGTCCAGGACCTGGTGTTTAATCTAACAGGACTGGATACAAAACTTGATGTGTGCAGATGCCCTGGACCAGATGTCTAATCTAACAGGACTGAATGTGAAATCCCATGTGTGCAGATGCCCTGGACCTGGTGTCTAATCTAACAGGACTGAAAGTGAAATCTGATGTGTGCAGATGTCCTGGACCTGGTGTCTAATCTAACAGGACTGAATGTGAAATCTGATGTGTGCAGATGTCCTGGACCTGGTGTCTAATCTAACAGCATTGATTTAAAATCTGATGCGTGTGGATTTCTGTATACTCATGACTCTCTCTCTCTCTGCCAATCCTCACCACACAGCTAATCTCATTTACTTCACCACACAATGAAGTTGGATCAGTGTATATGCGTGTGTGTGTGGTGGGTGTTCAGGCAAGTGACAAAGAGAGAGAAAGAGAGAGGCAAATTATGACCCCCTCCAGGAAATTACATCATCAGCACCTGCTGCGCTTTACCATTACACGATGCATGAGCAGCAGCAACACACACACACACACATATACACACACACTGTGTGTGCCAAAAGAGCAAGTGTTTGGACAAGCAACAAAAAGAGTGCAGAGAGCCAAGTGCTCCAAGATAAGCTGAGTCACTGAGAGGAAGAGACGGGGGAAGAGGAAAAGGGAGGCAAGAAGAGGAAGATGATGAAGAAAGAAGGAAAGAAAGAAAGAAAGAATGTTGAGTAAGAGGAAACATTAAGAAAGGATGACAAAAAGAAGAGAGAAAAAAGAGAAGAGAAAAGGAAACAAGCAGACATAGAAAAAAGTTAAACAAATGAACATTCAAGAATAAAATAATAATAATAATAAGATGATGATGATGATGATGATGATGTAACAGTCAGAGGACTATAAAGAACTCCTGAAAAATGCAAAAGAATAAAGAAAAGAGGAAGAGGACAGAAATAAAAAAAACAATAGAGAAAATAAGAAATGAGTAAAGATGGAGGAGAAACGAAAGATGACAAGAAGAAGAAAGTGGAACGCTACTAACCCTAACTCAAAGCAACCACCAAACAAACAAATAAATAAATACATTAATTAATAATAATAATAATAATAATAATAATAATAATAATAATAAAACAGAAAAAAAAGGGAAAGCAACAAAAGAACTGAAAGATGAATGAAAGAATAGAATAAAAGTAATGTTAATGGAAAAAAGAAATAAACCCAAGAGACAAAAATATTACTACAGATTAATTTCATAGAAAGCTCTACAGTAATTACGAAAATTATAGAAAATGGACACAACTTAACCATCCAAAGTACTCCTGAGAGCCGTCTGGAGAAAAGTGTGTAGCGGTGTGCAACACAGGAAGAGTGTTTTACAAAATAGAATATGTATCATAGTGCTGAGGAAAGCTTACACACACACACACACACAAAAAAAGTTTTCTTGTGTTTTTTTTATATCAGCAAATAAATCTAAGAGGAATTGAAAGGTTTGCTAGAGGATGCAGGCAGGTCCTTGTGACTGTGAGGAACAGCCGAGCTGCTCAGTGCCCTAAAGGTGTTTTAAATCACTAGCTGCTTCGCTCTGGTCCCTCATCAGTGGACAGGTGTGTAAACTTGTTCCATCACTCATAGGGTTTTCTAAAGAGCGGTTTTGAAGCTCAACTGCGTGATCTCTGGTCTTCACCATGCTGGCAGGAGCTGACTCCGCCTAAACCACAGTTAATCCATAAATGGGCAAATGGGTGGAGCAAATGGAGACTGGATCTATGGGGATTGAGTCACTTTTGGAGCCAAGGGTTAGAAAAAGGTCCCTGTTCTGTACTAGTAAATATTCATGTGAAAGAAATTTCCACTGCAACATGGAGAAACATGGAACAGTTAGCATTTGCTCATCATAGTGGTCGATATCTGGGCAATAAACCAAACAAGAATATGTCAACCAAATGCTGAACGGACTCCAAGAGAACATCTCAGGCTTTGGGAGAATCCTGGCTCGAACTTTCAAAGTACCCCTATTAGTGTATATATGGTACTTCTATTAGTTGGTCCGGATTAAGACCACAAATTAACCGCTTCAGACCGTTTCGGACCGAGACCACTCAGAAAGGGTCTTAGTATGGTTATTTTGGTCCACGCCCAAATGCTACCGCCCTGTTCAGTAGGCACCAGAGTTGAATTCAACTGATCTAAACAAGTCAGTGTAAAAACACCCTTCAAGGTCCCATACTGTATGTTACTATTTCTTCAACGAGTTAGCGCAGGTCTCAGATCTGTTAAGGCTCAAGCTGAAATACCCCTTAGATTGCATTTTTTTCATCCCTACCCCTGTTTTACTTCTCACCCAAACGCACCATTTCAGTGTCAGAGTCGAGTAAGAAACTATTGGAGGGGTCTTCTCATATGAGGTCACCTTCGAGGGAAAATCTAAGTGGCTTGCTTAAACCGCAGGCGATACACAAATGGAAAACAGACAAAAAAAAACCCTAATGTTTTTCCTCTCACGTTTCTTGTTTGTACCCATCCGATTTGAAAATGACTAATCAGGGAAATTTAATAATAGGTCCACTTCAAAGTAGTGACAGTAATCATGGTCATTTTTAGGTGGGTTACTGGCTGCAAGACGCAAGCTTTTTTCATAAATATTTTGCAGAGTTTGTTTTCATTTAGCATGACTTACAACATCAAAAAGGTCTACAAACTGCTGGAATTCAGATTTTCACACTGGTGCCCGAGCTTTTGGTGATACCCCCTGAAAAACTGTAACGTCATGTTCTTCATTAGGATGTTGTTATTATAAACTACTGTACATCTCTCTAACCCTTGCGGTATATTTCAGCACCAGCAGGCATGGGACAATGTTTAACGAGAAGTAAATGTTTCATTTTTTATGTATTATTAATAAAATATCAGCTTGTGGTAAGTGAAGCACTGCAGAGCTCTTTAATGTGTCAGAGTAAAGCAGAAGCATCTTCAGCGAGGTCACTTAAAGAAAACGACTGTTTGATATGCTAATAAACATAGGGCAGCATGCTAACTGGTCTCAGAGCAGCATCAAAAGTACATCACAGCTGTGTGCTGCTAATGGTGTGTAAGTTTCAATGGAGTGTAAAGTTTGGGAATGATGTGTAAAGTTCTGAATAAAATGTAAAGTTCCTAGTAAAGTGTAAAGTTCTAACTGATAAGTTCTAATTGTAAGTTTTGTGATTGGTGTGTAAAGTGTGTCACGTTTGAAAATGGTATGTACATTTCTGAATGGTGCGTAAAGTTCTAAATAAAATGTAGATTTTTCTAAAGTGTAAATGTTGACTATGGTGTGTAAGGGTCAAGGGCCAACCTTCAGTTTGGAAAAATGATGCTAACCCGGAAGTTCCAAAACATGCAGTTCCTTGGATGTCCACAGGGGGCTGGCTCCAAAAGTGAGTCAATCCCCATAGATCCTTATGCTAAAATGGCCAATTAAAAAAATTTAAAACAACAGAAATAAACATGTTTACAGACGGGTACAGTTTTGGTCTCAAAAGCTTGATTTTGCATTCATGACAACTGTACAGGGGTGAAATTTCAATAACCCATCAATTAAAATTATATTAAATTATAAATAATTAGAGGCGTGGTTGATTGCAGGTGTCAAACTGCTAGCTGTCCGCTATGCATCACTTTAGCTAACCAGCTAACTGGAATCATGAAGCGGTTTATCCTACCACAAGAAATGTAGGTGTTGCCACGGGCCGATGTGTAGGGTATGGATGAAAGAGTGAAATCAAATGCATTAGCATATAAATTAAGATTAGCCACCAGGGCATTTTAGGTAAGCTAAAGCTAAGCTCGCTAGTGTGTGGGTGGTAATTGAGGTAAGTAGTGTTCCAAACAACAGTCAGACTCTATCCGCTATACCCAGTTATATTTATTGATTAACCAGGGTTTAGATGGAGTCAGCTCCTGCCAAGTTGGTGGTGACCAGAGCTCCCACAATTGGAATGGTGTGTAGACTTTGGGAATGCCCTCCTGGAAGTGGTACAAAACAGAGTGGTACACTAGACAATAAACATCCAGCAAGAGGCGGTTCTGTGGGTAGAAATGCCTTGCTAATGAAAGAGATCAAAAGAGAATGGAATGGCAGAAAGGTTCTATATACCGAACGTCAAATACAGTAACTAACAGAATGTGATGAGGCACAACATGGTGAGTAGACGGGCTTCTCAGAACGCACTACTTGGGGCAGATCTGCTACAACAGGAAATGACTAACATGTACAAACTCTAGTTTCATAAAGAAACATTCCTCATTGCTGTCACTCAAAGAATTAAGAACCAATAACACCATAAACGACAACATGGAAATTTGTCCTGTTGAGTGAAACGCTCGTTCTCTCCTCCCTCACCCCCAACAGCTCTGTAACGTAACAGTCTGACCTTTGCCCACAAGATTAATCTCATAATTAGTTTATCTAATTAATGTATCTCATTTCAAAGGTTATCATCACAGTGTGTGTATATATATGTGTGTGTGTGTGTGTGTGTGTGTCCATTTTCATCTTATACTCACACTGAGGGCTTTTAATTAACAACATTCACCAGCAGCACACACCTTCCACCCATGCAAGACGAGTCAAATACATCCCAGCTGGAACTGATAGAGTAACTTATATGACGTAACAATATAATGTGTTTACAATAGAGCATAGTAAAACCATACTGAATTGAAAAAAAAAAAACAGTAAAGGAAAAAGTAAATGTTTTGTTTTAACTAAATATTTTGAAGCAAATAAGGAGGAAAAAGTTTCATGGTAACACGTTAGAGGCATTACTATTAGATTGCCCCGTCATCAGCACCAGCACGCCACATACAGTACAGTACGCCTGATCAGGTTTACCTGAGTGTGGTTATTTTCCATCTACCTAAGCTCCAGACAGAAAACTCTCAGTGTTGCACTTTAGTTGTTGCTTGTTGTGCACACTGCATGCTGTCAAAGCCCAGCTCCCTGCAGTGGTCAACTTGATGGACTCCCCTGCCAGGAATGCCCTACTCTGCCTAAATCATGCCCCGCTATGCCCTGAATCATGCCCTGTAGTCATGTCCTGCTCTGTCTCAGTCATACATTGTTCTGTCTAAATCAGGCTCTGGTCTGTCCGAGTCATGGCCTTCTCCACCCAAGTTATGCCTCGCTCTACCCAATTCATGCCCTTTTCTGTCCAAGTCATTCCCTGCTCTGTCAGAGTCTTGCTGGATTTGGAAATGTTGTGCTGGTGTCACCACCTGGCTTCAAGAGCACTATGCTTGCACCACACCCCAGCTTTGATAACATTGTGCTGGCACCAATGCTTAAATGAAAATGGCCTCACAGAGTTGTCCTACAAGTCCTGACCCATTGCCGATGACATGTTCCTGCCCAGTACCGATGCCAAATGTGCCAAGTGCCAATCTAGTGCAGACACCAAGTTCCAGGACATGAAGGATCCACAGTGCTCATGCCATGCTCAGTTTCAGTTTCCACAATAAGTCATGTCCCAGTTCTTATGCCAAGCTGGGCCCTACAGTATACCCAAGCCAAGTTTAGTCCAAGCTCCACCCGAATATGCATGGCATGATTAGGAAAATGACAAAGATTATTAAGACAAAGTAAACTGTTTTCGTATAATAATAATCATGTTTATCTCTCAAAGCAGCTGAAATGTATATGCATGCTATGATTCTATCACGTATGTCTTACTGTGTGATTGTCTGGGGCCAGGCCTCCCAATCAGTTATCAAGCCTGTAACGTTCTCTTACAAACAAACTTTAAAAGTAATGGATCAGAAACAAGTGAGACGGCATCACTGTCATATTCTTCAAACGTATAATTTGCAAAATTTTAATACTTTTTTCAAGTTTTCATTCATAAAAAGTATGTTTAAGTGTATAAATGGGCTTGCGCCTAATGTTATTTGTCAGCTGATACAAAAATATAATAGTGATGGGGTGAGGATCAGAGGTGCAGTAAGTGGAAATTGTAGAGTTCGAAGATATAGAACTACTATGGGTCAGTCATCTTTTTCAGCAAAAGGTTCACAATTATGGAACACGATACCATTAGAAATGAAATCACAAACAGCACTCGGTGAGTTCTCCACAAAGCTGAAACAATGGCTAAAACACCAACAACAATGTGAGCATTGAGCAGCTTGGGTTGGATCGCTGGATTCAAGTGGTAAAGTTTGTACTTCTCACTGTGTCCTGGATGTCATACACTTTGTATTTGTGCCTTGGTATGGAGTTGTACGTGTCCATGATTGTGTCAATGTTTATTTTGTTTTGTTTTTTAATATATATTCTTTTCTCTGATGTTTGTTTGTTTCGATATAAAAGCCTAACTTGGGACGGGGGCTGCAAATTAGCCTTGTGCTATACGCCCCATGTAAAAATGTGTCACCACTCGCATTCTAAGCTTTGGCCCAGCTCTCTTGCCAAGGTTTTTACAACCCTCCACACTAAGCCCCACCCACCATGCCACCAGCCTTTCCATCAAATGAACTGACCAAAGATGGTGGCATGGCTCGGCCAATAGTTGGTGCACCAGGAGCCACATCTTGTGTGGTCCTGTCACATCTTGTGTGGTTCTGTCACAGGATCCTCCAGGCTGCACCAGGTCTTTGAGTCTAGGAATCTTTTTTTGACATCATCCTCTGTTCCCATCATTCTCCCTTATTTGTATTTCCTTCTGGTCACTGTAACTTGTTTATTGTCTTTGGTCAGCATTATAAATTGTAGAAAATGATGTCTGGGATATTATACCACTCTGAGCAATCATTTTCAAAGTAATGTACCGTTTAC
>JAOVVB010000010.1:19867484-19879590 GCA_028570985.1 Heterobranchus longifilis | reverse complement strand
TGTGTGTGTGTCTCAGGGCTGAAACGAGGCTGTTGTGTTAATGTGCTGCTTTACAGCTCGGAGCGCGGGCTGCTTTTAGCCGCAGCTCTATTTCTCCTCGTCTCACCCAGTTTATTATCCAGCGCACTGTGTTACAGCTTTCTGTCCTGGATCAGAACCGCGGGTTCTCTATTTCTATCTCCTAATCAGTCTCACCTGTGTGTGTGTGGGTGTCTCTCTCTCTCTCTCTCTCTCTCTCTCTCTCTCTCTCTCTCTCTTACACACACACACACACACACACACACACAGTCATGGCCCACAAACTGCCACTTTTAGCTTTTTTAAACTATAAAAAATGACACATATGGGAAGATAATGATACTACAATAAAGTGACCAAAAAGTTATAGAAACAAATGAGAGTAAATCACAGGAGAAAGGAAAGAAGGAAGGAAGGAAGGAAAAGAAAGAAATGTACAAATTATGAACGAGTGAAAGAAACAAATGAAAAAAGCAAACAAAAGAACAGATGAAACGAAAAGATCAAACACAAGTGATGTTGCCGAATACCTCACCTGACCACCGCAGGTTCACCAGGCAAAACACCAAGGAGAGCAAACTGGAAAAATAAAGATCTACAGAAAACCCAAAAACCATCAAAGAGCGATACCTGACTGCCACCTTCCACTGCGACACAAACTAGGAGTCATCAGGACCCAAAAAAACATCTCCACCTCTATGGAAGCCAAGGAGAAGGACAACCAGCACCTGAGAAAACCTCTTAAGGGGGGTTTTGGAAAATTAGTGTCTGGTTCCAACAGGAAAACTGAGACCCAGAGTCAACAAACAAGACTTGTTATTCCTTACATAGCAGGTTGTTTCCTAAAAGTGCAAGAGGATCAAGAGGAGCCCTGGGAAACACACAAGAGCAGTGTGATGTATGGAGTCCAGTGCAGTGAAGAGCGTTCACAGGTCTATCATGGAGGAACCAAACAGCTCCTACACAAAAGGACGAACAACACTTCAGCACCTCAATCAGCATGGTACTGTAAAATATAAACAAGACAAATGTGAGGACAGCAATGTGGACATCATAGTAGACATAGACATCAGATGGTTTGATAGAAGGAATGAAAGAATCCATCTACATGAAAAAAAAAAAACTCTTCTAGAGTTCTGGAGAAGTGGAGACTTCAGGCATGACCTGTCTCTGATTTTCCATGCTGACCGAACCCTTACATCCATCTCCAAGAGGATGACAAACACTTCAGACGTCCACCAGGGGAGACATCCCATTTTTCAGGGTCACAGGGGAGTGCGGTAGGTACAGTATGAGCCTCACATCCCACATATTCTGACTCTCTTACATTTTTCCAATTCATTTAAATAACTTTTTAATTCTTTAAAGCTGCTTTACAACAATGACCCGCTGCTAAAACTGATATACAGGTTGAACTGAACTGGATTGAAAAGCAAACTCTTTATACAACTAAACATTCTGCTTTAGAGATAAGTACAAAGGAATATTTTACATATTTATTATGTATTTTTTTTCATATAGCGCTTTTAAAAATTGACAGCTTAACAGGAATAAAAAATTCTGAATAAACAGTAGCAGTCAAAAGTTTGAACACAAGTTTGGATTCATTTTCTACATTCTAAAACAACACTGGAATTTTTCAAAATTATGAAATAACACATATGGCATTGGGTAATTAAGTAACAACAAAAAAAGTCAGTTATTATTTCAAGACATGGACGTCAGCTGTTCTGGAACAGTTCTTGCAAGATCAGTATTGTGTCGAGTGCGTTCTCAAAACCCATCAATGATGAAACTGTCCCTCATGAAGACCTTCCCAGGAGAGCAAGACCAAAACGTGACCTCTGCTGCAGAGGAGAAGTTCATTTAGAGTCACCAGCCCCAGAAATCACCAATTAACAACCTGAACCTCAGATTAGAGCCGTTATGAAGCTCTACAGAGCAGAAGTAGCAGATATACATCTCAATATTTATAACTGTTCAGGGGCCGAAAAATGGGCACTTGGCAGTGCTCTGGATTTAAACTCCCGTCCTTAATAGTCCACTCTAAGTTTTTGTCCTAGCGCAGTAAGGGATTACTGGAAAAGGGTTTTACAAGTAAAAAAAAGTTTAAAAAACACAGATCCAGATGCTGTTCAAGCCAAACTCTGACCATTTTCCTCTCCCACTATATAAAATAATCATGACTTGGTGTTTTCTGCTTGCATCATAAATATGAAATAAACTCGGGTCTAATGCATGATTAATGAGGGTTAAAATTGCGTACAAGAGTGCGGCTCGTTCACCAAATCAAATATTATGAATATAGATATTGCAGGTTGATAATATATTATAAATCTTCCATTATTGCTTCCTCAATATACCACTGCTGCACATGATGGCAAATATTATACAGGAAATAAAGCAACGCAAACATCATCACGCGGACGAGCAACATGGAGGAAAAGTAACAAATCTAATGTCGTAAAAAAAAAACCCCACAAAACCCAGCGTGTGTGTTTCCCAGAACAGAAGTTTACGCTTCGGCCCGGTGGCTGTGACGTCCACGGTCCCGAGCGCGCTGTGTATGAGGACACGAGTCGTTATCTGCGCGGCCATAAAATAAAGTGTGTGTGTGTGTGTGTGTGTGTGTGTGTTTAACAGAGTAGCTGTAATAAGCTTTCTGTGAAAGGAAAACTAGTGTGCAAATAAAAACAAAGAGAAAAGCACATGGACTTCATGACTGACGAATGACATTTAATTTAACCCCCCACCTCCGCCCCGATTTTATACAAATGAATTATGATGTCGCTCAATAATTATCTAAACGTATAAACAAACAAACAAAAAAAAATAATCATTAACTTAAACGTACACATCGAATGCTACCTGTACGCTGATGCACAGCATGAGGTGTCCAGCGTGACCAGTTCTCTATGGTCTATGAAGCGATCCTGCGCTGCACGGAATACTGTATATAAGAAAGTAAAGGAAATTATGTTAAGAAATAATGATGTTTGTTTTTTTTCTTTAAAGATGAAAGGACGTTAAGGAAGCAAAGGAAAGAAATTAAGACGAGACGTAAGGTGGAAAAACATCAACGACGGGTTAAAGATACACAGATGTGCATTAGCTATCATCTGGGAAAACCCTAAAAGGTTCTCAGTAGCATCTTAATTCCGTACAGCTGTTCCTTTATCGGAAAATGTATTCCAGAAGGTTTAAAGGAAGAAAGAAAGAAAGTAACGAGCAACATATGGATCTTGTATCAAACACTTACCCTCCTGATAACATACAGTGTCGAGGGCTCTCGAGGGAACTCCTCGAGGGAGTCGTGCTAATTCTTTTGAAGAAAAAAAAAAATACTTAAAAGAAAGAACGTGGAAACTCTACCATGTTTCATGTCGCATTATCCTGGTTATAAACGTTTCCCCAATGAACATCTCAAACCTCAAGTGTTGTCTTTTTGGTTTAATTGGTGTGGGGTGAAGCGGTTTCTGAGAGGAAAACATACAAAGGGTCCTACCATGAAGTCCATCTATCCATCCATCTCTGTAGCCCAACTAGGGACTGTGGAGGCCAATGGTGACCACTGTATTTATTCTCATTTTTGTACGACCATGGTAGGACCTCCGATCAACATTCACACACTACGGGCAATTTAGGAACGCCAATTAGCCTAATCTGCATGTCTTTGCACTGTGGGAGGAAACCAGAGAACCTGGAGGAAACCCACCAAGCACAGGGAGAACATGCAAGCTCCAAGCACACAGACCCGATGCAGGACTCGAACCCGGGACCTGGAGGTGTGAATACACCTCAAATAATGTGTTTTATACCTCAAGCTCTTTCTCTTTCACTTCTCTTCTGAACACCCTGTTTTAGGGTCTATGTAAATGAACTACCCCTGAGCCGCAGCCACTCCGAAGAACAGCAGAGCTGAGCAACACGCCAAGGGGACAAGAAAGGCTCTCTCCTTACATTAGGGGGGAAAAAATTCAATTGTCTCGTTTAAGCGCTGAAATGGATAAAAAGCACTAAACGTTATTTTTCTCTTTTTTTTTTCTTTTGTTTGTACACACACATCGGAGTCCTGTGTCGATGTCTAAACCCAACTTAAAAAGTGAATTTTACATATAAGGTGTTTTTTAAGGACAACCGACATCCTTTCATTCTTAATATTTTAATTTGTTTTGTACTATGTAATAATGTAGAAGAAGCAGAGAAACATAAATGTGAAAAGGAAAGAAGGCAAAAGACAGCAGGGGGGAAAAAGAATAATTATGCAAAGAAGCAAGGAATGAAAAATTCATCCATAATTTATGTTTCCTAGTTGTGTTTAGTTGCTGTTCAAATGAGTTTGGTGCACAGGAGGGAAAAAAGAAAAAAATGAAAATGAAACCTTTCTCTCAGTTTTCTGGTCTTTGGTTTTAACTCTAGTCACCCCCAGGAACTATGGACCATCCAGTCCCATGGAAGTGAAAGTCTGTGAAACGTCAGGAGTGAGTGCGAGTTTAAACACCGAAAGGGTTGGAGGAGACTTCAGATCAATAAACAGCCGGATCAGCAAATGCATTTCTTTTTCAGAGAAATAATTAAGTGTTAGCACTTTGGTTATAAAGGCAAAATAAACGAAGCATAATTGGCTGATGAACATGCTCATATAATTATCCCAGTCATCAGTAGATAGATTTGCATGCTCATGCAATACACAAACGTTTAGCGTTTATATACTGATAGAGATTGCAGAATGTTTGCATGTTTTTTTTGGTTTTTTATTATAACCCAGTAATCATTAAAAATGACAGCAATTAGAGTTGATTCCATCTTAATCGACACATCTACAATTATGGCGGGAGGGAGGCCATTATTTTTAAACAGGGGAGAGATTGGACCTGCGGGAATCCTCTTTCAAACTCAATAAAGCGCTCATTGTGGATCGCACAAAGCTCAACAAGTCAGATAGGGTTTAATACATGAACCTTTATTTCTTCCCCATAAAGTTACCATGGCAACAATCAATAACGGCGGCAGTAATTCCACGTATGAGCAGATCTGTTGTGTAAACTCGGCGCTAATCCCGACACGCTAATCCCGACACGGACACTGGCCGTGCTTTCAATTAGCCCTGATTGAGGTTTTAAACCGAAAACGCAGTGACCTAAAGCCGAGTAAACAGAGGTTAGGGAAAAAGTTATTAGCTCGACTGTCAAGCCGTGTTTACACACGACACGTGGATGGAAATGATCCCGTGAGCCGTACGGCTCTGACGTGTGAATGAGGCTCACGTCTTAATTACATCGAATGAAACTGATTAAAAGATGAAGAAAACAAGACAAGAGAAAAACTGATAACAGGTGCAGGAGGAGACGTTTACAACTCCAGTCATAGACACCTTCAACAGCAGGTGCAGTGTGTACTGTATGTAATCATGAGAAAAAGAGAGAGAGAGGGAGAGAGAGAGGGGGGGGGGAGAAGGTAAAGGAAAAGAAGACAAATGAATGTGTAAAAAAGCAAAAATTAAAACCAGATATAGAAGAAAAGGTATTGGGGATGGACAACACAAGGGAAAGATAAGGAAATTAAGGTAAAAGAAAGAAAGAAGGAAAGAAAGAAAGAAAGAAAGAAGATGAAGAGGAAGTGTATAAAAAAGATGAAAGGAAAAACAAATATTGAAAAAAGTAATGAAAACAAAAAGAAGTAAAGAAGAATGGAAGAAGAAAAAGAGAAACGAAATAAAAGATATTTATACAAGAAATGACTGGAAGAAGAAGGTTTGGGAGGGAAAAAAGATAGATGGCGAAAGAAAGAAAGAAAGAAAGAAAGAAAGAAAGAAAGAAAGAAAAAAATGATAGACATTACAAAAGTAGAAAAATGAAGAAACCACTTGATTGTTGATGATTTTCCTTAAACAGCGCCACGCAGTGGTTCAGTTTCTTACAGAATACACTCAATGTATTGTTTTTGTCAAGTAGTGAATTAAACACAAAACGTTACGCACATTATTGATCTCGAATTGTCAGTCTTACATGGCCCTTTAGGGGGCGTCGACTTCTTAGCAAAAACTCAACTAAGGTGGATAAATAAAGGCTCTGCATCAGCACTTTACTCTAGCGTCCCTGTGTCCACATCGGCACTTTACTCTAACATCTCTGTGTCCAGGATGGCACTTTACTGTAATGTCTCCATGTCCACAAGGGTGTCGGCTTCTTAGCAAAAAATCAACTAGGGTGGTTAAATAAAGGCTCTGCATCAACACTTTACTCTAATGTCTCCGTGTCCAGGTCGGTGCTTTACTCTAACATCTTAGTGTCCACGTTGACATTTTTACACTAACGTCCCTATGTCCATATTAGGGCTTTACACTAACGTCTCTGTGTCAAAGTTGACGCTTTACTCTAATGTCTCTGTGTCCATATAAATTCTTTACTCTAACGTCTTTGTGTCCACGTCAGTGATTTACTTTAACGTCTCTGTGTCCACATCGTGGCTTTACTCTAACATCTGTGTCCATGTTGACGCTTTACTCTAACGTCCCTGTGTCCAAATCAGTGCTTTACTCTCAAGTCTCTGTGTCCGCATCGAAGCTTTACTCAAATGTCCCTCTGTCCATATCAGCACTTTACTCTAACGTGTCTGTGTCCACCTTGACGATTTACTCTAACGTCCCTGTGACCATATGAATTCTTTACTCTAAAGTCCTTGCGTCAACATTGACGCTTTATTCTAACGTCTCTGTGTCCATATGAACTAAAAAAAAAACAGTTAAAATAACACATTAATAAATGTTAAATTAATTCAAGAAGTTTGAAAACAATCACCTTCACCAAATTGCCACATTTTAATTTTATACATTTTAAATCTTTCTCCTGAGTCTTTCTCTGTGAAATAAACATTTACCTTGCTACTAGTTTTATAAATGAACATCAAATTAAACATGCAGATGTAATTAAATTAAACCTCAAAAAAATTGTTTTTGTTAATAACCTTGTTAACCTCCAGCGCCTCACCTCAAGGGTTGTACACTTAATCTTTTATGTCTAGACTTCCTTTATTTCTGATAGTATAAAGCAAGAACCTAATCCGCATAATTACATTTTCATGATTATTCAAATGGTGTTACTTGAAGCACGGTGAATTAATGCATAATTTGTAGTTTTGTTGCGCAGAGATCTGAGATTGGATGAGCAGGGGAACCCCATGACGTGATGATGACAGGGATATTAGCTGTCAAAACACACACACACACACACACACACACACAAACACAACATTAAATCCTATATAAAGGTGTCTGTTTTATCTGAGTGTTTGATAAACCTTACTAGTGCAGTAAAGATGTGATAAGAATGAAACTGAGGAATGTGTCATCCGAGTCACGATCAAGTGTGTGTGTGTGTGTGTGATGACTTTTAGCTGTCAGTCAAACAGTGACTGAGTAGAAAATAGCACATTTTCATGACTGGAGCCTTAAGTCCATTTAAACTCACCATCAAATCTCACTCCAGTGCTTGTAGACAGATTTAAGATTAAGTCATGTCCTAAGAGATGGGACTATACCCACACACACACACACACATACACACATACACACACACGCACACACACACACACACACACACACACACACACACACACACACATGTGACTGTGTTATTTAAAAAAAACTTCCAGGGTGCATCTTTGATCTTTGAAATCACGATTAAAGTCACATACTAAAACTACAAAAAAGTATTGGCACCTTTATTTCTAAAAGAAGAAAAAAAAGAAAAATGTGCTTCAGTCAGTTTGTCTTTTATTCTGAGAGTGCTGAGTGATTTATTCTCTGTAGGTGTGCACAAGTAGGTGCACCTGCTCGCACACACACACACACACACACACACACACGTGTCTGTGTTATCTAAAAACCTTAAAACGTTTTAAAAGAATGCACGATGCACCTTTAATCTTTGAAATCATGACTGAAGTTGCATACTAAAACTACAAAAAATATTGGCACCTTTATTTTTGAAGAAAAAACCATGTATACCTTCAGTCAGTTCGTCTTTTATTACGAGAGTGCTGAGTGATTTATTCTCTGTAGGTGTGTGCACAAGTAGGTGCACCTGCTCGCACGCGAACATACACACACACACACACACACACACGCACGCACACGTGTCTATGTTATCTAACAACCTTTTAAAAGTATCCAAGGTGCATCTTTGATCTTTGAAATCAAATGTCACATACTAAAACTACCAAAAGTATTGGCTCCTTTATTTCGGGGGGGAAAAAACGTGTAAAGCTTCAGTCAGATTGCCTTTTATTCTGAGAGTGCTGAGTGATTTATTCTCTGTAGGTGTGTGTACAAGTAGGTGCACCTGCTCACACACACATATACGCACAGCTTTTTTTC
Source organism: Heterobranchus longifilis (assembly GCA_028570985.1). Classification (NCBI taxonomy): domain Eukaryota; kingdom Metazoa; phylum Chordata; class Actinopteri; order Siluriformes; family Clariidae; genus Heterobranchus; species Heterobranchus longifilis. Next base: position 19,871,195 of record JAOVVB010000010.1, on the reverse strand, counting down.
ATTAAATAATGCATTAAATATGCTTAATTTAAACTTGTTTTACATTAATTAAATGTTTGAATCACAACAAAGATTTTCCCAAAAGTAAATACACCCCAAGACAAAATCATGTCAGTGTTATACTGTATATTCTAATAATTTTCAAAAAAAAATACAGCTTATTTTTTTCCAATGTACGTTTTTTTTTTTTTTTGCAGTGCAAATGCAACAGTGATCCTTAAAACCTGACCTCACTCCAGGTCCCCAGACTAAACCCACAGATGATACAACCTTTGTATTCCTCCCTTAAAACAGCAACGTCTTCTCATTCCTATTGAAACACGCGTCATTTTGGTGCATAAAAAAATGGTGCATCTATTTCATAACTTTAAGAGTTTATGTATTATTACAAAACACACACACACACACACCCACAAAAGCTGTGCAGTTAACGAGCTGCGCGCTCCCGCTCCTGCCGCTCCAGCTCCTGCTCGTGCACGCGAGTTGTCGCTGTCCGTTCAGCACCAGCGCGCTCGAAACGCGCTTCTCCAAAAAAAACAACACCGGTTTAACAGCCTACTGTACATTTCCATGCAAAACTAAAGGGAGCACCCATGAGGAGCACTCCTAGACAGATGGTCGTCGCTTTTTCACTTTTTAACCAGTAAACAAAAGTAAGGGGGAAAATAGTAATAAAAAAAATAAGATTAAACTCTAAACCCATGAGCATCCATATAAATCTCCACATTCTTCACCAACACTAAAGCTTTTTTTTATCTCCTCGTTAAACTGTGTGATTGTGTGAATGTTACACTTTTTATTTGTAGAAAAAACAACCAGTTTAACTTTATCAGGTGAGATTTGGCTTGTTTTTTTTTCTGGGATACTAGAAGAAGTGATGTTGCTGTTCTTGCAATGCGTCGTGTGCAATGCGCATCCAGCCTGCAGCACACACTCACACTCACACACACACACACACTCTCACACATTTAGATGCTACGTGTTGCATCTTTGCTGTATGACTGCAAAATGTTTTTTTGTGGGGTTTTTTTTTTGGACAGAATTTTGTGCGTCATTGTGGCCTTAATGTGGCCTGAATTAGTTACAGTAGCTGGTTAGTTTTTGTTACTGTATGTTGTGTGTGTGTGTGTGTGTGTGTGTGTGTGTGTGTGCGTGTGGCACCTTGGTCCTTGAGGAACGTTGTTTCGTATCACTGTACAGTATGTGGTTGAAAAGACAATAAAAGCCTACTTGCCTTGACTTTGAACTCTAAATGGATACATTATAACAAACAATAATAATGATGATGATGATGATGATGATAATAAGAATAATAAAAGGCGTCCATGGAGAACTACAGGTGTTATTAAGTACTATGAAAGCCTGTAAGTTTGTGCACCTGGAGCAGGTCTGCAGGTGAAGTAAACTCCGATGAGAGAGAGTGTGAGTGAGAGAAGGCAAGGCTCGCTCTGACTCACCGATGGTGGTGATGACGGTGATGGCGAAGTAAAACGATCCGGCGAATTTCCACTGCACGCCGGCCCGGTGCGGCTCGGCCTCCATGATGATGGTCTCGAGCTTTCGGTAGTCGTCCTCGCTGATGTTGTACTTGCCCTGCAGCCGCTTCCCCTCGGCCTGCAGCTGCTCCTTCTCGCGCATCTCGAAGTCCGACTCGAGCGCGTCGAAGACGGCGGCGCCGACCAGCAGGTAGGTGAACGTGCAGACGATCAGGGACAGGGTCCGCACGTTCTGCCGCTTCATGGCGCCCCGGAGCCAGCCCGCGTGGGGCTCATGTCCCCGCGGATCCGCCGGGAGTGCGCGGCGGCGGCGGCACGGGCACGGGCACGGGCACGGGCAGCGGTGACAGGGGCAGTCGGGGAAGCTTGGGCACGGGCGCTTGCAGTCGAGGTCGCGCTCGTGGCTCAGGGACAGGCACAGCAGGCTGCTGGAGCGCCGCGAACGCGCGCCGTGCAAGCGCGGCACTCTGCGCAAGACGTGGCCGATGCAGGACGCGCCGGCGCGCAGTGCCATCAACCAGCCGCGCGGATCCGACCGCCGCTCATGTCACCGATGATCACGCGCGTCCTCGCGTCTCGGCTTCTCCCGCGTTTTTTGACACCACACACAGCGGAGGCGCGCCACGCCGACGGAACCGGGAGCATCCTCACACATGTTTCCGCAAAGTTTTCGACCTGTTCATCGAGCCCGGAAAACGACTCTTATTTAAAAAGAAAAAAAAAAGAATTCCAGTTTAGAAAATGAGAGCGAACCGCTCTGATTATTCCTTCTTCTTCTGTCTCCCGCCTGCTTCTGATCCCGATCCTGGTCCTGATCCGTTCCGCGGTCCCCGGTGCGCGCCAGCCCTGAACACCGACCACATCACCAAACCGACATCATGCGTCGTCTCTCCTCCGAGCCCGCTCTGTCTCCCCACACCGGGTAAGGAGGAGGGAGGAGGGAGAGGAGGTGGGGGGAGAGCGGGGGTGGATCAGAGGGACTCACACACACACACACACACACACACACACACACGGATTCACGTGAAACGTTCAACTGGTGCAGGAGAACCTTAAAGAGAACCAACAACAGGTCTCCACTGATCAGAAGTCTCTCTCTCTCTCTCTCACACACACACACACACACACTCTCTCTCTCTCTCTCTCTCTCATCACTAACTAACCCCCTCTCAGTCACAATGTTACAGGATTCTTTGGGGAGGAGGTTCAAATCACGTGACTACAAAGTCAATTAGAATTCCTTCTGTCAGTTAACCTTTATTCGATTTTCGAACTCACAGGGTTGCCAGATTGTGGAACTTATTACACCGTCCCAACGTGTCTCTACAGCCGTGGCCAAAAGTTTTGAGAACAACACAAATATTAATTTTCACAAAGGTCTTCTGCTTCAGTGTTTTTAGCAGCAGGTCTTTTTCTCAGATGTTACTCCGGTCTACTGAAGTATAATTACAAGCATTTCATAAGTGTCAAATGATTCTTATTGACAATCATATTAAAAGTCAATATTTGCAGTGTTGACCCTTCCTATTTAAGATTTATTTATTTATTTATTTATTTATTTATTTATTTTTATGCTGTCAATCAAATTCTGGGCCACATCCTGACTGTTGGCAGCCCATTTTTGCTTAATCAATGATTGTAGTTTGTGAAAATTCATATTTGTGTCGTTCTCAAAACTTTTGCTTTATGGTTTGGATAGAACCTTTAACACACAGCTCAGCTAAAATACAATGCATAGTGTGTCTCTCTTACAGAATAAAGTCCATCAGACAATATATTTTTTAAAGTCAGATTTTGTATCCAGGTGTGTGTCTGTGTGTGTGTGTGTGTGTGTGTGTGTGTGTGTGTGTGTGAGTGTTAACAGAAGAGTCAGAGGATCTTCACAATATGTGAATAATTACCTGATTTCACAGGTGGGTGTATTTTTGGTGTGTTTTCTTTCAGCGATTGCGTGTGGTGACTGGGACTGCAGTTCCACTTTACCATGAAGACGGTCCCGGCCTCGGCTGATGCAGGCAGCTGCTCTTTGAGGACTTGTGACTGCAGTCGCTTAATAGTTCAAGGACTGGAATTTCCTACAGGTTTGTACCTGAGCTTCCAATAAAGAACTGGACTCCATAATAACTTAAACACATCTTCTGTTATACTGAACTTCCAGCCTCCTAACACACAGTATGATGCAGATCAATCCCTGCTATCCGTTATCACCCAGATG
>JAOVVB010000010.1:19831436-19853075 GCA_028570985.1 Heterobranchus longifilis | reverse complement strand
CCCAAATGAATAATGTGCCATATTGTGCGTGAGTGTGAGGAGCAGGAGTTCTCCTGTCTTTCTTTGCCATGTTGAGTCATGCAGTGTCCATCCAAGTTATTGAATTTAGATCCAGAATGAGTGAAGAAGAAAGGCAGAGTTTGGCTGAACCCGACTGTTCGGACGCCCTATCCAAGTTGGCATGGCCTGGTTCGATTGAGACAGTACCAGCAATGAATAAGTGGTGCATTTATTTTGAGCATCTTGTTGAGCTTAATATTGCAATCATCTGTCTTCTAATCTCTGTGATCCAAATTAAACCCTGCTATTCCCCAGGTCCAGACGTGGGATCACTCTCAGTCCAGTCCGGATCCCTCAGGACACTTCTGCTGTGTACCACATTGCTTCTATGAATATTCGAAAGAAAAGTTCATCAGTAGAGGATAGGCTTCTTCCCCCTCCCTTCTCCTCGCCCCTGGATAATTGAAGTGCCTGTCAGGAAGAGAAGAGGTTCTTGACAGGCCTTTTACTGAGCAAATAATTTGAAAGTGCACTGGATGGGCTATTATAAGACAAATAATTGGATTTGAAATATTGGTGCCCTCGCAATTCTAGCAGACTCACCTGTATAACTCAACTAATTTAACTTATCTAATGCACTTTAAAAGGTAATTGTAAAAAGTAGTGCCATTTTTCATGCTGACACAAAAATTCCTGACCTTGTAAAACTGCTGATGTTAGTTATTCAGAAAGGGCAACGCAGAGCAGACTCTGGGTTACTCACCCAATCAGGCTGTGAAGACAAATTATTATCCATACATTTCTGGAGATTTTATTATCGCACATCTTTCAAGTTGGAATTTTATTACGTACCCAGTGCTTATAGGCAACAGAACCGATATTCTGGTGAATGTACGGTCACACTCTTATTTCCTGGCTCTTGTTAATCTTGACTCCAGGCCTAAAGTGGTGTATTTATGTTGTCCAAGGTAACTTATTGCTAAGTCAGGATAAAATGCACAGCAAGTGGTTTCCCTGGAAGGGAAACTTACAATATTCTCTTTTTACTACTGTAAAAGCATGAACTCATTTTCATTAAATTTAACATTCAAGAGCAGCCATTTTTGGCCCAGTGATTGAGATCACCATAGAAGAGGTTGCATTGAGACAAAAGAAGTCATTCATTCATTGCCTGTCGGTTATCTTGGTAAAAATCACATATTTTTAAAAGATTGTATTGTTTAAATTTTGCCAAAAACATAATAAGTGACTGTAGGAGCAGGTGGAATTGGTAGGAACTCCTCCAAGAATGAGATGAGGTGGTCAGTGATCAGTCAAAATTCAATGAGGAGCAGGTACGGAGTGGTGAGAATTCCTTTGGAAGGCAATGGTCAGATTCCTTTTAAAATAGAAGATGGCAAGTCATAAGGAGTGAGTGAGAGTGGTCAGAATTCTTGAGGAGTGGGTGAGAGTGGCCAGAATTCCTTGGAGAGTGGGTGAGTGTGGCCAGAATTCCTTGGAGAGTGCGTGAGAGTGGACAGAATTCCTTTGTGAGTGGTTAGGAGTGGTCGGAATTCCTTGTAAAGTGGGTAGGAGTAGTCGGAATTCCTTGTAAAGTGGGTAGGAGTGGTCGGAATTCCTTGTAAAGTGGGTAGGAGTGGTCGGAATTCCTTGTAAAGTGGGTAGGAGTGGTCGGAAATCCTAGCACTTCAGGAATCTTGCACCAAAAATGTGAAATGTTTAGCTGAACTGTTCCTTACAATGCAAGTTATAATTGCTAAGGAACCAAAACCCACCTTGAAAAGTTTCCCAGGCAAGAACATCCCTTTCTGTCTACACACACACAAACTCTGTCAGGTATAAAGAATGTTCTAGACTACAGTTTGCTCCAAACTGTCATTACTTCATTATTATCCCATCAGACTAAGCCCTTCACCATGGTAGATGTGGAGATTATAATAGCTATAATACGGCTATAGTGTGTTCTGTATAAGCACAGCCTGCAGAACTGAAACTTAATTACACACTCTGTGTTTCCCCAGCGGGAGACCAGAACCAATGCGCCATCTCTCTGTCTATCTGTCTACTGTTCTCTTTCGCTCTGTGTTTCTCTCGGAGAGATAACAAGGCCTTAAATACTGGCTGCTGGGAGTGGAGGGTGGAGGAGCATGCGAACTAAATGTCAGGAGTAATGGAAAAATAGAGGAGAGGGGCAAAAGGTAATAGAAGGACAGGACAGGGTTGAGAGTTAAAGAGAATGCAGGTTAGGAGAAATATTCAAAACCAAGAAATTGAAAATGGAAAACTGAGAAAGTGAAAGGAAAGAAAGCACATAACCGGAGGTGAGAAGGTCAGAGGACAGGAAGGTGCCATAAAAGGGTAGTGGAGGAAGTGTTGAGGAGACAGAGTGAGGTTTAAGGGGTGCTGAAAGGTCTCAGGCGGAAAGGATTGGAAAGAGGATTTGAGATGAGGGACTTATGAGAAGGTCAGACAGGCATAGTACTGACCAATCCCAAGGCACACATCTGCCTGCCTCTGTCCCTCTCCCTCTTTGTTTCTTTCTCTCTCAGAAAAAGAAGAATAAGGGAGAAAAAGACAAAGGGAAATAGAAAAAAGGCAAAAAAAGAATAAGTGAAAGAAAAAGGAGGAGGAGTAGAGATAGAAAATGAAGAAGGGTATAAAGGAAGAGGGACAAGAAAGAGGAAAGGACAAAAGTAGATAAGTAGTAGAAGGAAAAGAGGAGGAGGGAGGATGTGCATAAGCAAGAGGACAAGATAATTATTATCTTGTTAATGAGAACAATTAACAAGAGATGCATAATATCATGATGATGATGAAAACTAATATTGTGAAAATAAAACAACAGAAATGGAAAAGAAGGGAAGGATGACATTGATAAAGAGCCAATAAAACACAATCAAGCAAATACTAAAACAACCTAAATGCCATGAAGAACAAAAACATGACGACAATGATGATGAGGATGATGATGATCAAAGCTAATGACAACATGGTAATTATGCCATGGAACGAACTCAAAAGATCATAAGTAAAAGATTGAGGAAGACAAAAGTCTAACAAGAATCCACATAAACACAGAATATTTCAATGTGGCTTGTGACTCTAATTTTCATCATCTCACTAGCATCATGCTAAATTTGATCATCTCCCAATCACACACATGAATTCCTCCATTACCCAGAATGCACTCAAAGGTGCCAATGGCTAGGCACCACGCGGTCTACAGTGTCCGTGCTCGCAGCCAAATCAATGTGCCGCCATTTGTTTGGAGCCCAATTAAGGGGAAGTGCTGAGGCGACGGACATGCTCTCTCCCTGAGGAACCGGCCTCCAGGAGCCGAGCTCTGCTAATCCAGTTTGCTGATTGTCCATTGATTAAAGATTTTGAGCGGGATTGATCTGCTTTCCTCGCACTCAATTGGTTTAGCCCTGCCAAGGATTTATGCGTGGCAGGTAGATGCGACAGCGTAAGAGAGCTAAACGAGACCAGGAACAGAGATGTGCATTCTGATGAACAAATGGTTCTCAGGATCAAATGTGGGAATTGTGGAAAAGCACCCCATAAGTGTTTTAGAGGGCTTGCCAACATTTCCACCAGTTAAAGAGCCAATACATTACATAACCAGAAGTCAGAGTTTGATAATACATGACACAACATATAATACTTACAGCTGTATGTCTGTCTTCAAGAACATTTTCAGATTCTGGTTTATTGGTTATATGGACTTTTCCACTGTCCAAAACGACTCATCAAAGATTTGATTCACAACTCTGACTCTCGACATGTGATCCAGTTCATTAGGAGTCATTAATCTCCACCTAGAACAATTCTGTCTCTCATTATGAAGCAAAACAAACAAAATAACATGACTTTTACCTTCTACAGATTGGGGAAACAAGCTCCTCCCTTTTCAAGTTTAGCACAGGCGTTAGAAGATGTCCTGCCCTGCATCCATGCACGTTGTGCAGCTTTATTAAGCAGCAGCTGGAACGGACGCCATGTATCATTAGAGCTAATTGGGGACAGTTTCGTACAGACTGACAATTCAGTGCTCATTTACAACCACAAAACAGCTGAACACTGTCATCCATCACAGGATCACATCACACACACATACACACACACACACTCACACCAGTGTTTAAACCCGTTAGTTCTGTAGTTTTTAACTCAATGTGTGTGTGTGCTCTTTGCACAATGAGCTATTTGTATGTTTGTTAACCGGTAATACACTGTATAACTGCCTGTGTGTGTTTATCTGTATGTCTGCTTTGTTTATATATGTCTGTGAGTATCTGAAAGCTACGATATGGTGTTGTGACTCTTAGCGGAGAGGTGATTGTCAGGTGTAAGGTGACTCTTTGGAGTGAGGTGACTCTCACGGGTGCGGTGCCTCTCCAGAGTACAGGGACTCTAGAATGTGTTGACTCTCAGGAGTGTGGGGACTCTCTGGAATGTGGTGACTCTCAGGGGTGTGGGGACTCTCCAGGATTGTGGGGACTCTCCAGGATTGTGGGGACTCTCAGGGGTGTGCTGCCTTACAGGGGTGTGGAGATGCTCCAGGAGTGTGGTGACTCTCAGGAGTGTGGTGCCTCCCATGGGTGCAGTAACTCTTTAGACTGAGGTGACTCTCAGGAGTGCGGTGCCTCTCAGGAGTGTGGGGACTCTCTAGAATGTGGTGACTCTCAGGAGTGCGGTGCCTCCCCAGGGTACAAAGACTCTGAAATGTGGTGCCTCTCAGGGGTGTGGGGACTCTCCAGGATTGTGGTGACTCTTAAGGGTGTGGTGCCTCTCAGGAGTGTGGTGCCTCTCAGGGCTGTGGTAACTCTTTAGAGTGCGGTGCCTCCCCAAGGTACAAGGACTCTGGAATGTGGTGCCTCTCAGGGGTGTGGGGACTCTCCAGGATTGTGGTGAATCTCAAGGGTGTGGTGCCTCTCAGGGCTGCGGTAACTGTTTGGAGTAAGGTGACTCTCAGGAGTGCGGTGCCTCTCTGGGGTGTGGGGACGCTCCAGGATTGTGGTGACTCTCAAGGGTGTGGTGCCTTTCAGGAGTGTGGGGATGCTCCAGGAGTGAGGTAACTCTCAGGGGTGAGGTGCCTCTCAGGAGGTAGGTGCCTCTCAGGGGTGTGGGGACTCTCTGGAATGTGGTGACTCTCATGAGTGTGAGGACTCTAGGGGCTGTGGTGTCCAAACAAAAAAAGGGGTGCTCTCACCCTTTAGGTCCAGGGTCACATGGGTTAGAGAATCATCCTTCCCCTTGAGGAATTAAATGCCGTCTGTGTGAGGTAAATAACTCCTACAGCATTCACCCTGAGGAAATTAATCACACCCCGCTCATCAGAGCAGTACTGCAGTAGAGTACAGTATACACTTCATTATCATCACTACGGCGCTCACAAACTGACGTCATGAAGCTTAATATTTTGGTGTATACAGTAGCATATAACACGCACACACACACACACACACACACATCGTGCTTGTCAGCAGGCTGTTGTGGACTCTGCATGGTAAATAAAAGATTGTCATTAGCTGTTATGGTAAAGCGCTAATCGCTCAGAACTGCAAATTAAAACACACTGAGGATCATTCACATCCACAACAAGCCTACATTAACCTTCATATGTACAGCGGCAGAGCAGGACAGAGTCTCTGCGAGTGTGTGTGTGTGCGTGTGTGAGCAGCGATGATAGTGACTGTTCCACCGAACACACACTGAGTGGATGGAAAAATAAACAGAGCACAGTGGCAAGGTTGTCATATGCAATGTCCCCACACACACACACACTCACGCACACTCACGCACACCACTGCAGTCTGCTCCTAATTAAATGAACAATGGTGTCTGCGAAATTCTAACAAAGTCTCCAAGGTAATGAATATAAGTTTAATGTACGTCTCTCTTTCTTTCTTTCTACACGCACACACACTAAGGAAAACACACTTATCATTAGGGCATCACATTTTGCCCTCGGAAACCATCAACATGTGCATGCTTAATGAGGTAAACCATTTAAGCTGATCACTGGAGTAAGAAAAAAGAGATGGAGAAAAACAGATAGAGAGAGAGAGAGAGAGAGAGAAAGAGACAAAAAGTGAGCAAGAGAGCGTGAGAGAGAGAGAGATGGAACGACTCAGAGGTCTGGCTCAAATTGCTCGCATCAGAGTCAACACATTGATCATTGAGATGGGCCACTATAAGTACACACTCAGTGTGCGCACACACACACACACACACACACACACACACTGGCCATCCTATACTAATGTTTAATTTCTATTCTCTTGGGCTCAGTGTATGTGTGTTTACAGACACTCAGGATTTTGTTCTCTTTCGTGTAAGGCTATGGCAATACCATACAATACTGAAACAAATGTTTTATCTTGAGATAAAAATCTTTTTAAAATGGTTGCTTATGTAACAACCTTAATAGCAACCTCATTTCCCCTCTCGTCGCATTCAGCACCACAAGTGTACTAATCACTGGCCTGATCATCAGACAGAGAGAGAAGGAAGAAAGAAGAAAGAGTGGAAGACATAGAGGGAATAGGCAGAAGTAAGAGAGAAAGAGAGCGAGAGAGAGAGAGATAGAGAGAGAGAGAGAAAGAGAGATGAGTAAGACTGTGCTTGGTTAAGCAGTAGTGAGGTTGGAGCCTGTAGTGATCTGAACAGTGTCCTGCTGCATCAGTAAAGACTAAAACCCTGAACATCATTCAACACCAGTGCATTACACTTTGACCTCATCAGTGCCTGTGTGTGTGTGTGTGTGTGTGTGTTTGCGTGAGAGTAATTCCAAGCAGTGTGTGGCGAAGTGAAGAGGTGAATAATCATCATCCACATGCACAGCTTATCTGGCTGGATTCCTGCACGTCACTCCTGTTGTTCTCCAAGCGTCTGTGTGTGTGTGTGTGTGTGTGTGTGTGTGTGTGTGTGTGTGTGTAGCCTGGAGGAGACTGTGTGTACATGAGACGTTGTGTTTTGCGAAGCCGCAGCTGGAGGAATCCCCTCCCTCGGTGGGCGACATCACTGTCATTGCCATTAGAGAAAACAACACGACGACATATCCCACAATCCCTCACAGGCTCCCGGGGATGAGTCCAGGTTTGGGGGCGGCCATGCTCTGTCGAGTTATGTAACACACACACACAGACACACACGCTCTATTTCCATAAATCCAGTTCATTATCAGCTACACTGGAGAAGAGTATTACAATCGTCACAGCGTTAAACATTCAGTGACATAAAATGTAACCGTAAACGGACAAAAAAAAAAGAAAAACAAATACCGTCGTTATCGCCCGTTTGTCATCCTATAGGAGGAACTTCAACCTCAGGGTTGTAACAGGAACTCGTTGATCATTTTCCCAAAACAATGAACTATTAGGTTTTATTCCTAATGACAAACAAACAGATGTTCTCACTACAGTAACTATCAAATGCTACGCTTACACTAAGCTAAACTACTTAACAAAACAGCTAGCATGCGTCTGTTGCGCCGTGAAGCCCTGTGACTTTCCCCATCAAGCTTTTCTGAGATCCTCAAATCCACGCTTGCACTCGTTCGTCTCTACCTTCATTGGGAAATGTGTTTCCCTGCAGGACTGATGATTCAACCAATCCATCACAAGAAAAATAGAAAAACAACACGCCTACAGCCACCTCCAAAAGGGAATCCAACACACACACACACACACACACACATACACACACACAGACACACAGACCTCGACACTGAACTCAAACCATAGCATCGCTGTTTGTTTTCCACTCCGGGGTTTCATTCCTCTGATTTCTGTGTAGACAGTGAGAACAAATGAAACAGCGAAGTCTAATAAGCCTGGAGATTTATCTGTCCTATGTTTGCAAGGAGCGATGGTCGTGCAAGCCGTGCCGCCACCTCGGGTCTTCTCTCAGGCACACAGAGAGGAATGACTGGACGTCTGTCTGCGATGGTCAGGCTCAAGTCAAACACTGTCGGATTTCCTGCTGAAGTACCATTTTCTTATTAAAAAATCTTAGTGCTTGGTTTGGATAAACTTTCAGGATCGATCCTACGATGCGGTTTCTATGGTAACATGCCCAATCTTTCGTTAATTCTGATTAGAGATTCAGACTTATTGGAACTGTTACCATGGACGCTGATCCGATAAGACATGCGCGTAATCCTCGAAATGATTATGAGAATGTAAGTTTTTGGACACCTACGAAGTGTAATGTTCTGGTGCTGTGGAGCATATCATCTGCTGGAAATATAACAAGAAAGAAGTAGGGTTTTTATGCAACTTTGAGAGCATTGTTCTGAGATTGGGAGTCCAATTGGGTGTCATTGCATCACCTAGAGCTTGGAAAGTGAGTCTTTTCAAGGGGAGGAAGTTTTAAAAAAATAAGGGCACTGGAGTAAAATTCAGCACCATGGACAGTTCACGGGCAAAACGCTGAAGCGGTGGGGTTTAGAAAGTCAGCACCGATGCCTGGCTTTAATCAATGACCCTCATCGTGGTGCCGTGTGGCTATAAACAGCCACCAGATCATCAACGGGGTGAGTAGTGTGCTTGGTGCTTAATTGGCGCTGTGCTTTGTCTGTCCTGTAGAAAGTGACTGCACAGAAGACCTCTTACAACCCGCTGAGATCTGGCTGCTACGAAACCAGGACTGCCACCTCGGCTGCACCTCCTTCTTCCTCGGCTCATTTCCACTGCTAGCTCATCACTGCGCTGCGGCTCCAGCCAACCTTAACCCATCCATCTCCTCACTCACCAACACCGACATTTAGCTCATTTCCTGCTCCCTTCTGCCCCCTCACCTTCCCTTCTTTTCTTTATTTAAATAAAAGAGCAATTTTCCTCACTACTCCTGGTCTCTGTGTTCTGCCTTGCTGCACCCATACACATACAATACAGTATATATAACTGATTTTAAAGCCCTAGTACTGATGTAAAATGTTTTTCAGCACTACCAAGGCAGGAGTTTGTCGGTGTGATCTGGCAACCATGTTTGAGTAAATTCAATTCAATCAATAGAAGTAGATGAGTAAGATGTTCCAATGTGCCATGGGAACAATATTTGCATTTTTGATATATTTTCTCCTTCTAATTAAGCAGCAAATACTGCTTAGTGAGTTTAAAACAGGAGGAGAGCACAAGAGGATATCTTTAAAGCTCGCCAAGAATGCTAAATGCTCTTCATCACACCACATAATGTTACTCCTACAAGAGGCAAACCTGTGCAGGAAGAATATATTTATTCAAGCAAGAGGAAAATGATTTAATCAAATGTTGGCTAATAGCTAATGTTTAACTTGGTAAGGAATTGTCAATGGTTTACACCACCCCTTTCATTGCGGCTAAAAATGCCCTTGGATCAAGGTAGATCAGGTCAGACTGTTTCCACCAGTCCCACTTGCATGTTTTTAATCTGATTATTGGTGGAATATAGCTGGGTCTGTAAACGCTGCGAGTGTGTCTTAAGTTCTGCAGTTTCTACACTCCTAAACTACAGTTAAACCAGTTAAATCTCCCAAACACTGAGACCCACTGACAAGCAACAAATTCAATATTTTGGAGCTCTTACCCATCATATTACATATCTCAGTAGCTACAGCTACAATATGTTGTTACAATGGCAGCTGGAAGTGGGTGGGATATATTAGCCAGCCAGTAAACATTTTGTCCTTTAAGCTGGTGGGTTGGAAGCAAAAAAAATGGGGAAGCAAAAGGATTTAAGACGATTTAAGTTTGACAAGGGCCAAACTGTGACGTCTGACGTCTAGACAACTGGGTCAGAGCAACTCCAAAACTGCAGCTCTTTTGTTCCTGGTCTGCAGTGGTCAGGTACCAAAAGTGCTCAAAGGAAGGAAAACCAGTAAAAGACCAGTGAAGGCTGGCCAGTGTAGTCTAATGCAATGGTTAATGCTGGTTTTCATGGAAAGGTGTCAGAACACAATGCTTCGCTAAATGTATAAATTTCATTTCAGCTCCAACCATGTCATATCAAAAAGCCTCAAGCCAGAAAAGAGAATCTATCACACAGTCCTCTAAAACAGGTTCTTTGGATGGCCAAGGGTTCTGGCCTTCTAATAGAGTTTATTTGCGTATCTTTTCTGAATGTATTATTCTGTAAAGTGGATAAAACCTGTGTTCTTTTCAAGAACAGATCCTCAAGTTCCTACTTCTATTTCTTTCCAATAAACCTAAGTTTTAACTTGGCTCTGCTGGAACATAAGTAAGATTGAATTAAAGCTATAAAACCATCTATTCCCAGAACAGACAGACCATGTCATCACTCAAGAGTTCAACCAGTTTCTCTGTTACTAAATAAAAGCCTGTCTAAGAGTGTAGTTATTAAAAACTTCCATCCATCACTGTAAGATAATGGTTGAATCTTAACTACGGTATAATCATGTGAGGCTAAGAGTCCAAGAAACCATAACTGGACTTGCATCTCTTATGTCCATCAGAATGAGTAAGGCTTTTTAGGAAACATAGGTCAGTCTATGGAGGCTGTCCTGAGACCAGCTGGAATGCACCCTTTATGGCAGTGGTCTCCAACCCCCGGGCCAAATGGTACCGGGCTGCACAATAAATAATTAAATAGTTCCGTTTTATGTATTATCGGAGTCTGAACGATATTTTATTTTATTTTGAAAAACAAATGACCGGATTCTCTCGGTTACGTCTTGCGCGCCATTTCGAGAGCCGCTGCAAAGATTTCTCTCAGAAAAGAAGTTACCACTGGCAGCACATGTCAGTGACGAGGAATGGGTCGCACGCTTGTGAGTATTAGCGTCAAGGTCATTCATGATGTATTTTCAATGTCATTTCGTTCATTTTACTATCCTTCCGGGTTTTAATACTGACATGTCTTAACCCAATCTTGATACAGGACATGAATTTAACCCTTTTGAAACTGCTGCTTTCAGCCAGCTAACTAACTAGCTGCATTTTGAGACAGGACTGTTTCCGAAGAAATTCCATTCATAGAAAGAGACACAATGTTATTGTATATTTTAATCAGTAATGTGATATTTACAGACAGTTTGGCAGCTCCTACACAGCAGTTGTGACAGCCCATAATAGACAAAGTCAGAAAGACCCGACTAACTTCTAACACAAAATAAGATTACAAAATACAGTCTTAATTTATTTCCTGTCTAACTCCATGTAGCTCATTTCTCTCTAATATGTTCGTTTCCACTGTCTCTCTCTCTTTCTTTCTCTCAACCTGCAAACAAAATAAAACTACAACAAAAGAGTCCAATTTATTTCCTTTGTTGAGCGAGACAGATGGAAATGGAGAGAGAAAGCAAGAGGGGACTGATTACAGGGCTGTATTTATAACCTGCACTAATTACATGCCTTCCCTCCATATCAGAGATGAATTCACTTCATTTCAGACATCAGAACAAGCAAACAGCCAGAGACGATCTTACTGTTGCCTTGGGGTGTGAGAACGCTGCCACTGTGTGTGTGTCTGCGTGTGTGTGTGTGTGTGTGTGTGTGTGTGTGTGTGTGTGTGTGTGTGTGTGTGAGAAAGCGAAAGAAAGACACACAGTGTGGTATGCTAAAGTAGGGGTTGTCAGGAGTAAACGTTAGCCTAAAGGAAGAGGGGGAAGTTTGTCTGGTACAACAAGAGCTGGTCGTGAGAACATGAGACAGATGCCTGCAGCGATCAGCAAGCTATTAAGAAAAGCTAGAAAACATTTGTGTGTTTGTGTTTTGGGGGTTTAAAAAGAAGTGTTAAATCGTGTTTTTGTCAAGTAACAGATATTCATAGGTCAACAATGGAACAATGGTCCAGAAGTTATGATCACACAACAGCAGAACTGATCATACATCATTACCACTAGCATGGTTTGTTGTTCACCTTTGGTTTGAATTTCAGCTTGGCAGGAAATGTGTCCTCAAGTTACTCATGTCATAAGAAAACTGGCATCGTTGTAAAACAGAAATGATGAATTCAAGTTATGAACCTGTACAAAATAACACATAATACTGAAGTAAGGGCAAAAGTAGAACAATAACGGTCATCAATATAGACCAAATTCATTCATTCAATTATTAATTTATCATAAGACTTATTCCTACGTAGGATCTCAGGGTTCCTGGAGCCTATTTCAGGGAACTCACAAGGCAGGGGGCACCCTGGATGGTCGTACCAACCCATCTCAGGGCACAGGGACACCCACAAAGCAAGGAAACAACATGCCAACTTCTCATGCACACCAACTGGAGGCAAGATTCCGAACCCTAACTCTGGAGGAGCGGCGCAAAATTGCTAACTGGCTTAAATATTATACAGTACTGTGCAAAAGTGTTGAGCCCCTTCATTTATTTATATTATTTAATTAAATGAAATATAGAATACATGAAAGAAATGGGAACAAATGTTTTACTGCAACAGGCTGCAAAGTGGCTAAAAACACCATTTAAAAATTGGTTGTTTATGTAACAACCTCAGCAGCAACCTCATTTCCCATCTCTCAGCATTCAGCATCACCAGCATACTAATCACCAGCCTGATCATCTGTCATCATAGGCACCTGTTTCTCACTGGTTCAAGCCTTAAGTTGGATGTTTTAATGCTTAAATGATTTATAGGTCACTGTGTGGCTTAAAACAAATACAGAGGGACTCAAAAATTTAAATGAACTGTTTTATGGCAGCAATGTGTAGTGATATCTTTCCTCTAAAGATATCAGTAATTGCACTATCGTTGACCATCAGAAGAGAGGCGTATAATTTTCATGTTGAAGTATGTACACATTTTTTTCACATTTTTCAAGTCTGGCTCTTTGGAAGCAATATATGAAGAAATGAGGAGGGGCCAACATTTTCCCAGTACTGTATAAATATAATTTGCAAAATATTTACTGCTAGAAAAACATGAATGTCAAAAAATTATCTAAATTAGAAAAATGGAAAAAAGTTCTCATCAGAACAGAGGTCCTTTTTACCCTGGTTTCCTGAGTCTCTAATATGTTTTCAAATCCGATTTAAATGGGATAATGGATTTATTAATGAAGTTATGTGAGCGCTTACCTGAAGCAATTGTGTAACTCTGCCTCATAAGAGTGAACAAGGCAAAGAGAAAATGAGCGAAAAGCATTAGCTATATTAACCTGTGCGTCGTTTTCATAAATTCCAAACTTTCAAGCGCTGTCGAAAAACTATCACCATCAATACCATCATAATGATTAAGCTTGACTCATCTGGAATAGGTTTGATGCACCAAACCTGGTTCTACAGTAGGTGGCCTCTATAGCCAGATACACTCAAGTACACCTTGTTTCACCTCAATGTAACTGTAACACTTGTAATGCCTTATATCCAAAGAAATTTACTTTGTCAGGTAGCTCAATGAAGCAAATCTAAATGTTCTTGTAGCTTACAGGAAACACTAACCCTGCTCGCCCAATCAATGCTTGCCCCAAATTAAGGCTGCTTTCACACTGACATGGATCCGACTACACTTGACCGCAAATTTCAGCACATTTGAGTAGTGTTGGATCAGTATACCATGCTTGAAAAGCATTCACTTGAAAAGGTAGTCTCAAGAAAGGGATGGTGTACTCAGGCATGGTTTGAGTCAAACATGAAGGCTGACTGAACCTAAAAACTGAAGTGAAATGCTGTGCAGTCATCAAAGCTGCTTGTCTTCTCTAAAATCTGCTCATGTGAACACCATACATGTGAACTGTAAGGCTGTAACTGACATTGTCTCCAAAATACTGACAATATTAGACATGAAAAAAAGGTCAACTTCCTTGTGCTTTTTTTCTCTTTCTGTTTGCAAACCAACTATATGCATACTGCCACCTACTCTATTGGACTGCTTATATATACACAAGTGTACTCAGTAAGAAACAAAATAAACGATACAAAGTAATCATGCCTATTGTGTCCTGTGAGAACACTGCAACTTTTGGCAGAGTTCTACAGTCTGGTAGATGACTATGATTAGAGTTGGCCAAACATAAATGGTTGTGATTGTAAGTGATTTGAGTAGTTGAACCACACTGCAGATAATGACTCTTAAATGTTTGTCCCCACTGCTCCAGCAGCACCTTGAGATACCAAGAATACCAGGTCAAATTAATCTGTTGATCTGGGCAGCTTTATGGAATTCTCAATGTACGTACAAGGAGTGTTCAATTTGGACCAGGACTGTGATGATACGTCTCTTGAATGATGGTGTAAAAAACGATTCACATTAGGCTTCAAGTACAGTACAGTGATGAGATGTACAGTCACAGTAAATTGATGGATAACTTGTGTCCAACTTGTGGATGAGACGCATCTGTCCGTGGGAACTGCACACACAATCATTCTCCAACACCACTTGCCTATTACAGGCACTCGCCTGGGAGTTAGGGTTCCACCACCTGTATATAAGGCTTCGCTCCAAGCCTTTTCCAAGGTTTGGGCCATTAAAGAGGTTCTTGGGAGGACAGCGTCTCCAAAGTGAAGCAGGCAGTCCGATCATGGCTCCGGTGTACTGAAGAAACTTTCTGCCTTGATGGTATCGAGGCACTAGTGAAACTCTGGGATTGGGGCATTAGCATAGCAGGCCACTTGTTGATCCCATTGAACAAGCCACATGTGAATCCTAGCTCAACAGCTTGATATGTAAATTATTTGTAGCCACCATCTTCAAAAAAGACCCAATATTTTGATAAATTTATTTGTATTTTGTCATTGTTAAGGTTTTCCTGTGTAAATATCTGCCTTACAGAAGGACTTCGCATTGGTCCTGCACCTTGCACACAAGCTCCGAAGCCATAATGTAGGTGTAAAAACGGGTAGCTGGGTAATGCTTCACATCAACATAACGACAGTACATATAAGTTTGGCCTAAATTACCTGATAAACATAATCAGGTATGCAATACAGCAGCGTTTGTGAGAGTGTGAACCTCTGTCATATAGGAACCATGTTTTAGGGAAAATATATATATATATTTAAATAATAGCTTATAATTTCCAATGAACCATGTCTGACCTTGGTGATGAATTTAAATGAAGTACCATATGCCAATGTAACACTTCATAATTAACACCAACAAATGAGTTACAAGTGGATCCAACATTAGAGTTCTGGCTGTTTTGCTGATTGTAAATAAGAGTTCTTGGTCTTGATAAGACTAGGCACTGTTCATGAACCCCTAGGGTAGTGAGATTTAAAGATGCTAAGTCACTAATTTGAGGTATTTTCGTACTCTGACTGCAGGAATACAACTTACAAAGCCGTTCAGCTGATCTTCAGGAACACAACCAGATTACCTGCATTGAGGTTCAAGTCCCAGGTTTTTATGAATACTTTCATAAAAGGTTATTGTTTTCAGACTAACAACTCACTGATAGGGACTTTTATTGTGGATGATCCACATGAACAGATAAAAAAGTTCATGACTTGTGATATCTTGGTAACTTGATAAGCTGCAAAAGGGGACCGATGTTTTAAAGCTACTATGACATAAGCTAGAACAGGACCTTCCATGTGATGTATCAATCTCTCATTAATTAATCTCATTGATTAATTTCAGTAAATAATCACCCACACTGTTGTTTAAACTGTCAATATAATAAATCATACCATAATAATGCTTAAAATGAGATTAACCTTTATTTAAAAAAAAAATCTTTACATTCATTAAGGTCTGTCTTGTGGATAAAATCCTCATCCATCAGCAAACACTCAGTTTAAATTGAGTCCTAATTTAGCCCAGTAGCTTAGCCGTTAACGTCAAACCCCTGCAGAGATCGCTAAATGTGAATGCTTGCTAATAGCAAAGAAAAGCATAGTGGGTCAGAGCACAGGAGGTGTAGGTCAAATGCCTCAGTGTGATATGGATTTAAAAGCCCAGTCCCCAAGCTTTATGGGATTTACACACAGCGAGAGGTCACAGTCAGGGTCTAACTCGCCGATAATAAAAGCGCAAGTCATGAGGTGGATATTTTCATTCAAGAGACAAAAGAGCGAAGTTTAAAAATAACAGCTTGTTAC
Source organism: Heterobranchus longifilis (assembly GCA_028570985.1). NCBI lineage: Eukaryota > Metazoa > Chordata > Actinopteri > Siluriformes > Clariidae > Heterobranchus > Heterobranchus longifilis. The sequence continues at coordinate 19,837,074 of JAOVVB010000010.1, read as the reverse complement.
CAAAGAACAAGCTCTACCCTGGGTTATTAAAAAAATCCATTTAATGAGACATGAATATCTGTTTTAGCAGGTGTTTTTAACCTTGTTATACCATATTTTGCATTAAAAGTACAGGAGCTGATTTGAGCCAGTCGCCACTAAGACGTGAGATCGGAAACATAATGAGAACTGTCAAAGCTAACTACATAGGAGAAGTTGAGACATACTGTAGAGAAACTGGGAGAGAACAGTAAGAGAAAAAGTGGAACTAAAAACAATTAGTTAAGATAACTAGAAGATCGTGAGAACTAGATGTAGTAGGAGAATACAGAGAACTGAGAGTTAAAACATGCTAAAGAAAATTAGGAAACAATCAGAAGTGTCGAAATAAACATCATAGGAGAATTTAGGAACTTGGGCCACTAGGAGAACTAGTGGAACTACTAAAAGAAATATGGACATTCGGAGAACCAGGACAGTACAATAACTAGGAAAACTAGAACTTTTTTCACATTACACGCCACATTGCCCAATTCAGATTTTTTTTTGCATGTCATGGCGGGTTCACATTCATAATTACAAGTGACTTTTATCTGACTCTCCAATCTAGGACCACATGCTAAATAGACTCAGATCTGGACTGAAAAACATCAGATTAGTGCATTCAGACCATTAATAAAAAAATAATCAGATTTGTGTAACAGTAGAGTAAAAAAAATCTGAATCGGGTCCCTTCAGGCTGGTAATGTGAATGTAGCTTAAAAGACTTAGGACACTAAGTGAACAAGTGGAACTAATAAAAAATTAGGACAACAGGATAACTGGAAGAACATGAGAACCAGAAATACCAGAAGAAATTAGGATACCTACTGTATGAGACTAAAGAACTAGAAGAGCCTAGACGAATTTAGGTAAACAGGAGACTAAAGCAAAAATACAAGTAGGAACCAAGGAAGGCTGGGAAAAAAATAGAGGACAAGGAGGACAAGAATTCTTGGAAATCTATGACAAGCAAAGTAGGATAGGTCTGAGAGAACTACAAGAAATGTTGCTAACCTGTGAAGATAGGAGGCTTAAACTCAACGATGAGAAACTGGCTCCACTAGGTACCTAGGAGACTTGGAGACCCCAGAAAATGATGAAATTAAAGGACTGAAAAAGTAAAGGAAATATAAATCCAGGCAAAAGTGTTTCTGCATTAACCAGCGACTATTCAGAGACAGAGGCAGAAATGGGCAGGACAGTAAACAGGATGCATTTGTGACAAGCCACAAAGAAAATGTAAAGTATTCTAGCAGCATTAAAGCACCATAATGATCGAGCTGTGTTTGTGTTTTCTTTCTTTGAACACCAAAATAGTGGTTTTTACTGGGTGGAGTCCAGATTCGTCTAAAGTATCCAAACCTACAGCAAGTCTACAGCAAATCTCATACCTTATTTAAAGGTAGAAGGACCAGGAGAGAATACTGCTTCCACATCAAAGTCTGAAAATCTCTATTCATCGCATTATGAGATCCTTTTCTAATGCATTTTTATGTGTGAGGAGAAAAAGAAATAAAATCACCCCTAATGTTTATGCCTGCTTTTAGAGCTAATGGTACACTAAACGCTCCGCGAAGAAAGATTTGCACTCATACTGGGGCTGGACGGGCAAGGCGGCACAAATCAAAGCTCCGACTGTGGAGTAATTACAATAATGCAACGCCGTGGTTGGTGCGGGAACACGTTAAACTCATCAACTCATCACTGAAATGAGCAATAATGCACGATAAAAATGAGCGAAATGGGAGTTTTTGCACAAGACAGGAATATAAAGGGAAGGAGAGGGGGGGAAGGTAAAGAGTGTACTCAGCAGGATACGTAGTGAGACTCGGTTAGGCGTGCTAACATTAACGCGCATTAGCAGCTGTAAAGAAAGCATTAAGAGACCGGAAGGGGAATAAATCAAAATGAAATAAATAGATGAATAAATAACAAGATACAAAGCTTAATCAAGATAAATAAAAAAAGATACAACAAGCTATGGAGCATTCATGTTTGAAAATAATAGCACCCTTTATGTTTTTTAACATGCGAAAACTTCAAGCAGATGACGATAATGATGATGATGGTGATGATGACGAAGTCAGACGGAAACAAACAGAGGATGACGTCCGGGACTTGTGTCGCCTCTCCGCTCTTTCTAAGTTTTCTTGTTTGACCTTAAAATCTGTGGATTAACGGAGTGACATCATAGGATTAATGATTGGCTTCTCTAATTGAAGTGCGAGGGGCAGCCGAGGGAGGAATACTAACCACCGAGTGTGAGCTCATTAGGCTAATCTAAACAGCACATCAAAGCAGCGGGCGAGCGAGTATAGGATGCTGTTGTAGCGCGAATGTACAGATCCAGCACACGAGACGTGGAGCGTCTACTTGATTACGTGCAAGACGCAGCAGGGCGAAAGCGAAAGAATATGCAAATGGTTACAGTCAGGAATTCCTAAATGATTAAAAAAAAAAAACGAAAAAAAAAAAAAAACCAAATGGTACTCACTGGCAAACTTGCATGAGGATAGCAGTAGCTATGCTTCATCACACCATCCGGTCACTGATTATTTTTCTCTATCAGCATGACACTTGTGTAGTACTTATAGGACATTCTGTCTATCGAGTTAGCTAGACAGATCCATTTTAGGGAAAAGACGGAGGAATAAGGATTATTATCTCATCATCATCACTGCTTCCACCAGAAAGCATTATGATGGACAACCGGTGGTATGTGTCCATGAACCTACACCTAACCTGTGTCTCAAATTAGTGAGAAGATTCTCCTGTCCTTCTGGGTGGACTGGCATGTGTGAGAAAGGGTGTACTGTACATGGAGATGGTCTTCCTGATCAAGCATGCGTGACCACGCCCTTTGCTGAATGAGCTGTATCAGAGGAGGTTACACAGAACAAGCTGACCCTCGGTGACCTTTACTACTAAGTGTAAAGTTTAGTGATCAGATAAAACACCACCCTGGACGTCCTCTGAGAGCTTCTCTTTGCCGCTCTCCTCCTTGGGCTCATTAGCAGTCCGGGCGTTTCGGACGAGCTGCTTTGTTTCCATATCTCCTCTAAGACGTGCCATTGAGACGAAACTGGCCTGAGCGACCTCTACGCTTAACCGCGCACCAGAACGCATATTAAAATCGGCAGATTCCTGTTTGAACAGAGACGCCGTGGTCTGTGGTGTGCTGTTTGTACGGACAGCTGCTGGTATATATATGTGTTTGTGTGTGTGTGTGTGTGTGTTTGTGTGTGTGTTTTCCAAAATTACAGCGTATCAGTTAGTCTCCGCAGACTTATAATTTAGTCGCTTATGAATTATGACAAGCAAATAAACAAGACCTGATGTTTGTTTGTGGCACGCTGATAATTTTTCTATTTTATTCTTTTTTTTGTTGCAATTTCTCTTCCTACGAATGGCCTGGATGGTGTTCCAGTAAATAATTGCTGGATTTCTGAGCCATGAATACTGGAAGCTTTGCAGCCAAATGAAACAGGATTAAGTGCTTTATTACTGTAGGCGCTTTTTCCACCAACAAGAATGAGACTTTGGAGCTGATGAGAAGTTGACCTCCCATGGTAAAACACGTCTTTGTCGGTCAGCCACGTTAGTGTCGCATACGTGTGATGCTGTAATTCCTGCGCTTTTACATTTTTTTGTTAGGTCTGATCAATGATAAAGGTCACTCGCTCAAATTTTATCTCAACAGCTTGTTCAATAACAGAGCCCTCGGACAAAACACTCCGCTCTCCTGTTAATGAACCGAGCGCGTTTCAGTGACAAGGAGAAACGTCTAGATATGGCACGAAACCATGATTTATCTGCAGCAAAGCCATATGGGTAATATGAAAATACGCAGAGTGATATTAGAGGTCGTTCATTCTGTCATCGGTACGAGCTTCGGACAACGTGGCTCAGATAATACTCTGACGAAATGTAAAGAACGGGTAGCGATTTCGTCTTTCCCCTTCGTTCGTGTCCTTCATTTCCCCCCTTTTTTAGTGTCATACAAATTTGAAACTGGACGGAAAAACAATTAAAGATAAAAAAAAAAAAGTACAAAAGCAAAGGAGAAGGCAGAAGTCAGAGCTCGGGATAGCACAACAGTACAAGAGAGAAAGAAAAGAGGATATTAAAGCTCTATTTCTTTTTTTTTTTGTTTGTTCCTCAACATCAAAGAGGTTCTGGATGTGTAAAGCTCAGCTTTATTTCTCTCCTCTCACTCTGGCTCTGAATAATTCAGGCATCGTGCACGTGAAAGAAGGAACCAGAAATAGCTCACGCGCTGCTAAAACGAGTGCGCAGACGCCTAAATTTACTCTAGGCGGCTACATTATTTATAGAACTCGGCTCATCAAAGTGATACACAGTGCTGCAGGGAGGGTGTAAAGCCCAAATCAAATACACATGCACTAAGTTTAGAGGGTTCCAGACAGACAGAGAGAGAGACAGAGAGATATTCATATTAAAACAGAAATAATATAAATAGCAGTGATAAATGAACACAACCTCGTAATGTTTTTTTTTTTTTTGCTACTCTGTTCCTAATGTAATTCTTTAACAGTTCTTTTCATACTGTTTCTTATATCAGTTTGTTAGGATGTACTCTATAATACACACCAGGACATTTTTATTTCTACTATTCTACTACATATATGGTTGATTTTAGTGATTTTTTGTTAACCATCATGTTCAACTTAATTTCTTAATCCCTAACTAGTTGTCCAAATCATGTGATCAACAAGGGTTTGCGTGTGTTTCAGCATCAGATACTTTAACCCACTGCACAGAGGGCGGTCAGTTTAGCTCCTTTGGACCCCTGGCTACAACTTTAAATTTGACAACTACGCTAGTCTGTTGAATAATCCATTCGAAATATATAAAGTTGACCTCGAGTTAACTTTGACAACTATGACATATTGTAAGTATTATAATATTATGTAGATATCATACCATATTTTAAAAGTAAGTATGCAGTGGGTTAAAGTCAAACTGGGACTTGTTATTTCATGAGCAAAGGAGTAAAACCGGAACTCAGCTGGAAGTTATTGCCACATTCCCTTTACAGTCCTGACCTTGCTACATTTTCCACATGTTTGGGGCACTAAAGAAGTTCCTGGGAGGCCAGTGTTTCAAATGTGATGCAGGAAGCCTGATCATGTCTCCAGTGTACTGAGAAAACTTTTTACCTTGATGGTGTCCAAGCACTTGTGAAACACTGGAATAAGTGCATTAGTGTAGCCAGGGATTACTGTATATAGAGAAACAAAATGTTTTTATTCCTATCTGGGATGCTTCTTATGAATGTGTTTTTTTTTTGTTTTTTTTTGTGACTGTACATTCAAACGTCTTGCAGTTTTCTACCTACATGTCTTAGGCTTTGTTCACACGGGCGTTAAAATCGAGCGTTTTTCTGGCGTTCGTAGCGTCTGGTGAACGCGGATCAAGCGCTGAGTGTTTTCTACACATAGGAGTCATTGAGAGTGTTCACACGGGCTTTGGTGATGTATGTTTGTCCGGCTGCGCGTTTCTACGGCGTCAAAAAAACATTGCATGCAGCTTTTTCTTGGCGTTCAAATCCCAACGAACGCAAGGAAAACGCTTCTAGTGCGTTTTCTTCGCGTTC
>JAOVVB010000010.1:19816098-19831336 GCA_028570985.1 Heterobranchus longifilis | reverse complement strand
GTTAGTGTGTATGAGTGTGTACGTGGGGATGGGTTGGGAACAAAGCTCACCGTACTACTAGATGTGGGTGCCGTGTCCTGAGGGCAACTTCTTGTCAATCAAACTGATATGAGTCATTTTACTTATCTGGCTTTCACACACACACACACACACACACAGATGAAGAGAGAGATGCCCCATGTTTTCAGGTTGAAACAGGTATGAGTGTGTAACAGGTGGGTGGCCTTGTATGAATGTGTGTGTGTGTGTCCTATGTATTAGTACAAAGGTGTGTGATTTTAAAGGTGGGCGGTTTTAAGAGGTTGTGTGTGTATGTCAACAACTCTGTCAAAACAACCACCCAACCATCAGGTGATCAGCACACACACACACACAAACACTACATGCTAGTACAAGCCACAGAGTCCAAGAAGTCAAGATAAAAAGCAAAATGAGGGTCGATGTGTGGCACACGTTTGACTCCAAAAATATTGGCACTTTACTTAAAACTACAGCAGCTGTCAAGATATACAGTAGGTATTTTTGGCCCAACTATTGCATTGGCAAAATATAACAAAAGACAAATATAAATACGGTACATACACAGTGATTAAGGGGTACTGATCTGAACAAGCAGAAAGCAAGAACTCAGGTGAAACAGGGAGTAAAACCAAAGGACAAAGATGACACCTGAGGCATAATCCCAGATTCTAAAGACAAAGCAAAAGCAGCAGGTGATTAATGGTTTCGGACTAGACAGGTAAAGAACCAGGAAGTATGAAATGGTGCAAATTAGGAAGTAAGCCAAGGAAAGGGAAAAAGTGGACTCTAACAAGAGAAAAATTGAGCAACAGGTGCACACCCTTACGAAGGTGTGTGTCCAGGACGTACCCGGACAGGTACTGAAACAGGAAAGGAAATAGTAAAGGATCCCGAGAGATAAGCACAGTCTACACATGAATGCTGTCGATTTGTTTTTCACAGTTTTGTTGCATGAAATCCCCTGTTTTCTTTCCATTTACCTCCTCAATCTTCCTCAGTTCTTTATTCACATCTTTTCCACACATTTCTCTCATTCTTTCTTCCCCCTGTTCTGGAAGACGATTTATTTCTTCTCCTCGATCTTCCTCCTTCCCGTAATCTCTCCTGCACCCGCTATTAATTTGTCTCTTCATCCTTCCAATCCTGCCCTCTCTCTCTCTCTCTCTCTCTCTCTCTCTCTCTCTCTCTCTCTTTCTCTGGTGTTCGTGTTAGTCCTGATTGAAGGACGCAGTGTGTGTGAGGTGAAAGCTCTCATCTCCTGCAGTGATCTATGGTCCTGCTGCTCCTCCCTACAGCCCCATTACGGCCTGATTAATCCGCCTGCTCGCCTCAATAATTCATCCTCTAAAGAAAAAAAAGTCTCCTCTGAGACAGAGAGAGAGAGGGAAGAAAGGATAAAGTGAACTGGCAAAGAAAGAGGTGTATGTGTAAAAATGTTTGCAGGTAATAAAATAAAACAACCCGAGCTTTAAAAACAAATCAGGGGTTTCGCATTAGCGTAGTTGTGTAACAGTACATGAAAATGGACTACGCCAGATTCCGTAGCTCTCATTCTTCTTCATTTACGCTATGCCCTGAGTTTTTTCCTTCCCTCAAGATATCGCGTTTAGCTTTATAGTTTTGGAAGTGATGTTTATCCAGAGTGACTGAAGGTGGAACAGAATCCGAAGGTGCTGCAAAAGTGCTGCAGTAGGAAAACAAGTGTGTTGGCCGTTCTTTTTTCCTAAACAGAGCAAGAAAGCGGATGTCTTGTCTTAGTTTAACCAGACCTGCGGTTGTTTACAGGACGATTTTAGAGCTCTGTCCATTTCCGTGTGTCATGTTTGATAGATGCATTTGTGCGTAGCGATGTTTTGACATGCCACCTGAGATCTCTTAACACTACATACACTCGAGCCTTTTCGATGAAAGACATTCCACAGGTTTAGTTTTGCACGAACGTTTATTATCGGCACACGCGAGCATGTGGCAAGGCGCCGATGGTGAGAACCTGTGTGTGTGTGTGTCTGTGTGTGTATGTGGGAGATAGTTAGTTGGTGGAATCAGAGATGTTATCGGAGTCACCTTGGGAGATAAGACCTAAAGAGTGGCTTGGTTTTTATACAGACGAGCACGGTGTACGTGCACGATAGCCAGTCACCCAGCACGTATGTTTTTCTGTGTGTTTATGTGTGTGTGTGTGTGTGTGTGTGTGTGAGTGAGTGTGTGTGTAGCAAGTTGTCAGGGTTGTCTGTTTTTTCCCACACGTTTCTGCGTAGGAATTCGATGTGGGCCGATCAAACAAGAAAGAAAGAAAGAAAGCAGATTTTTTTCTCTCTTTCCACTGCTCGTCACACTGAGTTGATCCGTCGTGGCATACATCATGTGAGCGGCATGGCCTGGGGAAACACGGGGCAATTATGGTAATAAATAATAATAGGATTGGCTACACGACATCATGAGTGATGGGGCCTCTCAGATCTCATTTACATCGCATTTCTGCCGCAATCATCGGCCCGCTCTAATGCAGAGCCGAGCAAATGAGCCCTTTTCTGAGGATTGGGCAATTTATGTCGAAGCGACTGGCACGGGAAGCCAGTCTATAAATCATGTTGAAACACATGCACCCAATGACAGCTAAATCAACACAGAGTAATTGCCTTGAGATGGGCTGGAACTGGAGCTGGCTGGACACAGAAAATCAGAGAGAGCGAGAGAGAGAGAGAGAATAAATAAGAGAACATGAGAGAGGTATTGTGCAGCATGCAGGCGGTACGGGTACATGCGGGTGTTGTGTTTTTAACCTGTTCACGACACCGCGTTTAAACACTTTTTCACATGCAACAGTTATTAAGTAGCGAATTTGGCTTTGATGGAGCTCCTACTTTGATCAGGACTTTCTCACACAGTCCAGGACAGTTCGGTGAGAGAATACACACAAGCGTAGTGCTCCTGCTCAGCCAACAGGGGGAGCAAATCTAATCTACCATGTGCGCCTATAGAGTTAACAATAAAACAATGAATATAGGAAGCCTTGACCTTTAGCAAAAAAATCCCCTGGGTAATGCCTGGGCTATATGTAATATTTCTACAATGTTATCCCATGCCAGAATCTGAAAACATACATTTTCAGATTCCGTTCAGAATCTGAGATCAAAATAAACCCGTTGGACGATAGTGTCACTTGTTATCAGGCTTCCATCAAGATTGAGTTTTCTGCATTTCCTTCACATTACATGATGATGTTGAGCTGCAAATATTTTACATGTTCAGCGTAGGTACAGTTTTCAATCAAGCAAATGGCTGCATTTGTGAGGACTTTCCTTTGACAATGGTTAAGCTAAATAATTAAATTCCTAGTCTAGACCAAACAATAACCATAACTCTTAACTTCTGCAACGAGATGGAAATGTTTAGCCTCTTTAAATTTTCTCGTTTTAAAGCTCAAGAAAAGAAAAAAAAAATCGACTGCTTTATTTGACTGCCGGTTATTGTATTGTTTTCAAGTTCAAGTAGGCACCATTTTGGCTCTGGAGCGGCTGCTGCGTGCTACTGCCGCGCCGCCATCTTGGATACTTGAACACTGGATTTTATGAGGTCCAGGTAATTGTGAGTACATTTGACATACTCCTATCATTATAAGGACCTTTAGGGCCTCACAAAGTGCTAAACAACTTTGAACTATTTTTGAAGTCCAGGATTTTGAAGGACATTTGTTATGTTCCTATCATTGTGAGGACCATACTTGTAGGTCCTCACATAGTGCTAAACACATGTATAAACACACTCTCACAATACCACACAACAATTTTAACACTCACTTAAGCACTGTAAGTGCTTAAGTGAGTGTTAAAAGGTTTTTGAGGACCGTGTGATTATAAGGGCATTTGACATGCTACTGTTATTGTGAGGACCTTACTTGTAGATCCTCATAAAGTGATAAATATTTGTTCACAGATGTCAGATTTAAATTTTACACTGGATTTTATGAGGTTCGGGTGATTGTGAGGACATTTGACATACAGTACTCCTATCATTATAAGAACCTTTAGACTTTTAGGTCCTCACAATGTGTATACACAATACACATATGTATACACATACTACAACGACAACTTCCTTAGGGCTAAATTAAATACTTTATTTAGGTTTTAAGGACATTTGACATGCTCCTATCATTGTGAGGACTTTTATGTTAGTAATTTTAAGTTCTTATAAAGGGTTTAATATTTACACACACACACACACACACACACACACACACACAGATCAGAAGTTAAGTTACTCACATAAAAATCATTTTCATCATGTCCGGACAAAGGACATTTAACATGATCCTATCACTGTAAGGACCTTTGGCCATTTTAGCTTTCCGTACAGGAGAGACTACATGCACACACACATACACACACACTGCAATCATGCACACACAGAGAACAGATTTAGGACTCACTGAATGAGTGCTTTAGTGCCTCTCAGCTGCTGAATGACTGTGTCTTTGTGTGTCACTCAGGAGTGTATGTGTGTGTGTGAGAGAGAGAGAGTGAGAGAGAGAGAGAGAAAGAGTGCAATGATACATTGCAAACGCCAAGTTGTCCATCATCATTCATTACCTTGACAAGAAGAGAGATTAATATCCATGGGGTCAACACGGGGCATGTACACACACACACACACACACACACACACACACACATAAAAAAAAACCTAGTACTGTGATTGTATAGTGTCAGAAGGCTGCAGAGAGATGTGAAGAGACCTGATTAAACTGTGTTTAAACCTCAGCTCGGTTTATTTTCTTGAATTTTTACGCTCTTTTATTTACTCGTTTCGAGTTACGCAGCTTTCACCAGGGCGTTTTTCCTCGTTCCAATACTGCTGCCAAAGACCCCACGACTCTCCTCTTTCTCTCTCTTGCTCATTCACTTCAGTTGTAATGGGAAATAAAGTCTCACAAGACAGGAAAACCTGCAGGAAACACCATCCAACAACCTTTAGAAAACATAGAGGTTGTTGTTAATTTAAACGATTAAAAATACAAAGAACATGTTTGTTAATTTTGAAACAATTTTAAATGGTTTAGCATATACCATATAGCTCCATATTCAGAATGTAGTTTAAATCTAATAATATATACACATTTCTGCTAACACTAGCTGGAAACTTATGTTAGCTCCAAATGTTTTGTTTGTTCATTAAATAAAACACACAGAAGGCTAGCTATTGGCGTAAGCTATAAACTTTATACAATACATATGTATACAATATACTGTATATGTTATTAGTTTTCTAAATACCCAGCTGCCTAGTTATGTAGTTAGGAACTTTCTTCACATCGATTACTTTTGTGTTGTGTCAAACTAAAGATAGATATAGTGATAGTATTTACAGTAACTAGTTAATGTTCTCATAAACTTTACTACCCTTTGGAAATAATAATTTCTTAATTTAAATGACCTAATGTGTTCATTAAAAACACCAGGATTCTTTTAGTCTATTCCTTGTTTTTTTAAACTAGCTTTGCTTGCCAGATAGCAAACTACTAATAAATAAATTAACTAAATAACTAAATAACCTGAGATGAAATGTAATTTCATTATGATTGATTTACATCCTCAATTTCTCACTATATTATAGTCCTGTTACTATGACAACCGACATTTGTTTGTTACTAACATTAAGCTAAATTAAGCTAGCTTAAAAGTTCTGTGAATTAAAGGTGATAAAGGCGATTAAAGGTTTATTCAGTGACATCAGTAAATGAGCTTGTACATAGCCCCGCCCCAGATCAGTTCCATACAGCACCCAGGACCCTAAGGCCTTGTTCACAAGGGCGTTAAAATAAAATAAAATAAAATATATTGTTGAAAAACATATGCGGAAATTTTTCGCATTTCTTCATAAACCACAAAAAAAACTTCCTTTAATCCGACGTTGTGCAGTCAGAGGGTGAACCCAGTAGCGGCGGGCTTTCATATCCAGTTCCCGACACTGCCTCCACAGGTTAACACAGAAACTACAATTTGGGCTGCAGGCTGACGTTAGACAGAGACAAACGAACGCCAGTGTAGAAGTCAATCTGTCATTACAAAACGCAACATAAACGTCTAGGACGTTCAGAGCGCGTTCGTTTATCCAAAAATGAAACGCCCGTGTGAACAAGGCCTTAAAGTAATGATGGACTATTGTTTCTCTTTATATAATTATAAATATAAATATTCCACCCATGCTGTTTCATAGTTTTCACATCTCCATTGCTGTTCTGGAATGAACAAAGTAGAAACCATTGAATTGGAAGGTGTTTCTGAATGTCAGACTCGTACTGTAAATCATATAATACAGTGATTTGTTTGCTTATAAAGACAAAACATGGCAACAAACCCGAGGGGGAAAAAAACATAACTGGACCAGGAACGAATAACTCACTTGAGCTGAGAATGGACTGTTGGAGGAAATGAAGCATAACCAAATGCTTTCTCAAGTAAATGTTCTTTGAGAATCTCCATTATGGGAAAAACACCACCAAATACTTCCACCAGACTGATATATCCTGGTGCTCCATAAAAAAGACCCTCTCCATCAAAACACAATCACTATGCTGGTCTTCTTATGGGAAACTGTGGTGCACTGTGATTTGCAGTAGAGGCAGTAGAATGTGAGTGCTAGGAAGCAAGGTTTCCGACTGAGATGCCAAAGTAAAGCTTACTTTATTTCTCAGACGCTTTTTCCTTTAAAAGCTAAACTACCATGCAGTCTCGTCGTGATTGTCCGGTGTTTTGTTGCTGGTGGAGGAGGCCAGAATGTGAAGTAAACTGAATACTGATACCCTTTCCGGCTAAAGCACAGCCAGGTGAAAATGAACATGAGCACAGATCATTTTCAGATTACACAACAATTACACACTGAGTCACCAGCAGTGGAAGGACAACAGATATTTCATTTCAGTGGCTAAAAGAAGAGCTCTGAAGTGCTTGAGTCAGATAGTTTAGCCCATTTCTCTAAACTATAAACACATGGACACACAGAGAGAGAAAGAGAGGGCAAGAACAGGAGAATAAATCACTGTCTCCTATCACAGTTTCAACTGGAGCACCCAAATCATCCTGTCCCAGAAACAATGAAAAAGAGACCCAGATACCACACACACACACACACACACACACCAAGACATCACCTGCATAATGCAGGCTCCTGAGTGGTGCAACAGAAAAGTGTTAACCCTGTCACAGAGTCAGGGCCAGGATCGGACAGGATCATCTCAATCATACAAACCGCTAGCCAATCACAGAAGTCCGTAAGTTTGGCTATGTATTTGGAAGACGGCAGATCGCCAATACAGGTTTTATTCAGTATTGAAAACTACAAAGAGTATTATGACATTCTATGTAAGCTGTGTTTCTGTTTATTTCCAATGTCTTGTCATTAAAGGTGATATTTGTTCTTCTCTTCCATACTCCAGTCCAGTAGGTGGCGATATCGCACCTGTAAACAACCCATGAATTCAGAAGAACAAAATGGATACTATGACAAAAACAAAAGAAAACAACAAAAGTACTTCTTTCTAGTACTATGCACAAGATGAACACGGTTTGTATTTTCTGCTTTTTTAACGGTTGAAAGTATACCTAAATAATTTTACAATTGTGACCCGATCCTAAATCAATAACTCACCCATCAATTCAATGAACCGAATCATCCAACAAAAGATAGATTAAATAGCTGCCTGTGATAAAGCAGTAATTCAAAAGAGATCTCCTGTCTATTTGATCCATCTTGAAGCAAGCATGTTAGCCTTCACCCTCCACAGGGGATAGCTGTAAGGTTTTGGAACACTTGTGGAAGAAGATTATGACACTATTGGTTGACTCTGGATTCCCCAGAGTGCAGGTCAATCAAAAGGTTCTTAATCAGAGGCAAGAAAAAAGACAATCAACAAGAATTTTAGGATACTTCAAACCACATTAGGTACACTAATGAGAATTCCCAAATAGGATACTTCAAAAAACAAGTGATGTATGTGATTTGGGATAGAACCCAACATAGAAGACTACCTGGTATATACACCGATCACCCAAAACATTAAGCACAGTAGAATACTATGTAGGCCATCTGGACCCTTGGGGCATGACTCCACAAGACCTGTGGGGAGTGATGTAGTGTCTGGCACCAGGATGTTGGCAGTGTATCCTGTGTTTTGTGGGTTGCAGGGTATGGCCTCCATTGATCGGACTTGTTTGTCTTGAACATTTGAAATTTGGAGGCTGGATCGGCAACCTTGGGCTCTTAGCCTTCTGGCCCTGGTGTGAAGCGGGCTATGGACCACTGGGTGTTCTGGTGCCTTTCTATCCTGGCCAGCATTGACTTTTTTGGGTGATTTGGCTTTTTTATGGGATCAAACTGGAAGGGCTGGCCTTTGGCCCCAGTGGGCATTGGTGCCCATGATCCTGTCACCAGTTTGCTGGTATTTAATTAATAATTAATGTTAATGTTATGACTAATCGCTGTATCTGCTCCCATTTTGAACACACAATTTCCACTGTTAGCAACACAAACCTCTTTTTGTATTGTACTGTGTATTAGGTTTTGGCCTGGTTTTCCCTTTATTGGTCTCATTTATTGACCTAATATGATTTTTTCTGACCTTTTTGCATTTGTTGACCCTGACAAGTAAATGAAGCTTTGGATATTTCTGTAGTATCTAGTGTTTGATTGCCTACTTCACTTCTTACATTAAGCTATACTATACGTCTTGTCTAAACAACGCACCATGTCTCCATCACTGTGAAAGAGAAAGGGTGGTTCCACCAACTATATTACATAACTTTTTCATATATTAAAGCACATACAGTACAAGACAGCCATTTTCAGGTAGGACAAAAAAAAAAAACCCCGGAAAATACCCTTCCTTTTTCTCCTCACTTTTTCTATCACACACACACCCAAAACTGCACGTCCTCCCCTCCCATTGTTAGCGAATCCCCTGGTCCGCTCTCTCACACCCACATTCCATCACTCAGTCCTTTCCTCTCTTACTCCCTCGCTCCTCCGCTTATTCATTCGATCAAACGCTGAGTCAGAAAATAAAACAAGTTGACTTCATCACAACATCAAATGCATCACTAGATAACAAAGGACTCGAAGACTAAGTGTGAAAACACCACCAACGCTAATAGTCAACAATAAGACCTTTCTGTAACAGGCTTTCTATTTAGACGCTATTACAAAACTCAAGACGACAAAAAAAACCCCACAAATGTTCGCATTAAACTCCTACTCAGAGCAGAGCTACAGGGAAATCATCACGCTACTACAGAGCTAATATCACAGGTGTAATACCTCACTTCAGGTACATGATGAACAAATCTGAAATCTTGGTTTTTGCGTGTTTGTTTCAATGTTTAAGTAGGCTAATAAATCAAGCGGGCAGACGAAACACGTGAGCACCAGGTGATTTCGCTATTACAGGGGAATTGGCAGGATATTGGCACCAAATGGCCCAAATTCCCTCCTTCTCTCTCTCACATACTCTCTTCATCACGCGTTCTGACTCTCATTACAGCTAATTGCGTGGCTTCTGCCCAGGAGTTCTGATTAGCCAAAACAACAACAGCAGAGAGATTATGGGTTTGTGCAGATGTCCTCGTTCTCTAAGCCGTCGCATCCTTCTGTCTTTATACATCTCACACTACAGCTGCCTTTTTCTTTCCAGCCTCCTCTTTCAAAGTACTCGGTTCCTCCTTCGACATCTCCGACTCATCTGGTGTCTTCACCTCATTACAAAAGCAATAACCGGCCCAAACACAAAACAAGAAAACAAGTACTAATGGGCTCTCAGCTAACTGTGTAACTGTAAGATTCGTGTCTAAGAACTGCTCCTGTAATCATAAAAAAACTGTCCCGTGCTCACCTCAGGATTTAATTACAATCTCATCAGATCCTTGGTTGTATCATACATAGTACTGTTTGTCATTCCTCTTCTATACATGTACTGTATATTATAATCATTTTTAATCAACCCCTCTATCAAGTGTCACCCATAAGAGCTCTCAGGTTTTAACTGTGAAACATGTACAGCACATCTGGTCTTTTTTAAAAGCTGTTTTGAGACAATGTCTTTGAGATACTTCTAAGTCTTATTCCGGTAATGAAGACGCACTATTATGAATAATTATACACGGTATCGTTGTTAGCATTTTTGTCAGACCTCGCATATGCAGACTTGTCCTCAGGACTGGGAAAGACTTAAACTGGTGCCTAGGTGCACTAAACTAGGTACGAACAACATGTTAGTTTACCAATTAAGGTGTTGAGAAGAACATGAACCATTTCACTCAACCAACATCATCTACTACAGTAGCTACAACTGAAGAGATTTTGGCTTAAAATATTTTGATAGGTCGTTACACTGGTACTGATGTGTGCACCAGGGCTGGGATCCCTTAAAACCTGATCTACGTTTCTGTGTTAAGTCTACAAGAAGCCTACGCTCTTCACCACTACCTTGTGAATTTTTTTTGGTGTACTACAAGCAATGGAGAATAAAAATGACGGAATCTTGTTGGAGCTGGAGTTAATAGATTTTGAACAACAGTTATTACTGAAACACAAAAATTAAGAAAAAAAAAAGACATTGGATAAAGCTGGAAATGTGATGCTACAAAGTGGACAAATCTCAGTTTGTGTGGTTTGCGTCTTCATAATGTGTTGGACTATGCCAATGGGGTATATGGGTACAGAAGACACAGAAGTAAAGAAAAGGTTTTTACTCCAATGGTGGTCGGATAAGAAGCGAAGATGCCCGTGAATATCACGTGAGGAACCCTGGACACATGTTTATTCTGGTCATTCAGTCATCTTTAGTAAGGCTATATTCTAAATGTGTATTTTAAAGAGAAGCAGAACCAACAAAGTTTAAGAGAAAATATTGGATTGGTCAGAATTTCTATGAGACTTGATGTATTTATCAGAATTCTTTAACTAGTGATGGATTAGCCAGAATTTCTTCAAAAGTTTGGATTGGTAACATTCCCTCTAAACATTAAAGGGTTTACCCAGAACATTTTCAAGATGCTCCTGCGGAAAATAATAATGACATTACTGTAAATCTTTGCTAAGTCGCATGCCATATAATCACTGTGTGACACTGTAGACTGATATCCACCAGGTCAACCGCACAACATCTTTGAAATTCTCTCCTGGGTGACACTGGAGTCTCTTTTGTGTGACATTGGATTCTACTCTGGGCAACACTTGAGTCTCTTGGGGTTGACACTGGATTCTACTCTGGGTGCCACTGCAGTCTCTTTGTGGTGAAAATTGATTCTACTATGGGCAAGACTGGAGTCTCTTCGGGGTGACACTGGATCCTACTCTGGGCAACACTGGAAACTCTTCTGATCGACACTGGATTGTCTTCTGGGTGACACTGGAGTCTCAGTGCTGGCTTTAGTAACTATTCAACTGTAACTTTGGGTTTTGAAGGGATAGATGTTGGACTTTTTTGCAATGCCAATGGTGTACTTTATGCATTAGACAACAAGACAAGCAGGTGGCCTTTTACTGCCTACTTGTCTCCTGTCCTCTGGGCACAAGAGACCAAAATGTGGGCTTTTCTCATGTAGCACTTTGTGCTTAATGAAAACGAGATGTGGTACAGCAGCATAATGAATAATTAACTTTTTTTTAAATCATTGGAGTGGTTGTAGAGCCAAGTGTCTCTTTGTATTACCATCCATGTGTGTGTTTGTACTTCTGACAGCACTGAACTACTTTCTAAGCGCAAGGGTCCTCATGGTCATGCTTACATAATGCTGATGCATAACGAGTGCAGCATCATGAGGGGATGAATCAGAAGAGGTTTGTGTGTGTGTGCTCTTTTGCTAATTAGAAGAACCCCTTAGCAAGGCTTTGCATAAAGCAATCACAGCCAAAGGTGTGTGTGTGTGAGTGTGTGTCTTCACTGTGATGTTATAACAATCCACCTTTGTTAATTATTAAGGCTTTGTGCCAATCTTGGCCTGAGTGCTGCACAAGAGGCTAGGCTAAGCATTGTAAAGAGGGTTAGGATGGAGTGTTAGCAGTGCTGCTCTTTTAATTAGCAACCAACTCTAGCACTGCTGTATGGTTAATTAGCGGGTAGAGCTAGCACTGCCACTCCATTAATTACCAGCTAGCATTAGCTCCAAGGGGAAAGGAAGTGGACACTGAAATGGACTGAAAAACTGAGAGGGCTGGGAGTAGAGCCAGAACAAAAGAGAAAGAGAGAAAAATAAAGAGGTGAAAAGGGTGGGTCCAGCTCTAGTGTACCCGATTCGGCTCACGTGCCAAGTCCATCTTTCTGGAAAATACAGGACTGCGCTACAGCGATGGCAGAGCGCCATCTTGGCTCCGGACGACAGCTGAAAAATGCAGTGCCAGGCTACCAGCTCATCAGTATGCAGATATGAAGGCCTCAATTTGCAAAGCATGCAAGAGCAAGAGAACTTTACCCACACCAAACAGATGTGCAGTTTAGTTTTAAACTAGTGTTTTCCCCCAGTCTTGATACTGCCAGTACTACCCAGTTCTCAAGTTGCCCCAAAGTGTTAACATGCACTTTTAGTAATTGGCCAGTGGATATTAGATTATTTTTATACCTGAAAGACTGGAATAGTCAAAGTTTTACTGATTTGAGCGGCTGACAGGAGACTTAATCTGATCATGACTCAATGTGGCAGTTTCAGCATCTGTTCCATCTTCTCAAGACCTTTCAGCTCGACTCCCTGTTGTTCAATCAGCTTGGCTATCTTTGCATTCAAGCAACACTTGGACAGATGGAAATGTGGTTTGATATTTCACACATCAAGTAGTAAGAATTTACAAGTTACCCACCATACAACAACCACAAAGGGCACTAGCAGATGAAAAGACTAGTAGTTTTTTTGTATTTGCGCAGAATTAAAAGTATTGAATATGGATACACAAAACAGCCCTAATTAAAAGTGTAAATTAGGTTATGTTCAGTTTGCACAGGAAATGTCTTAATCTTGGACACATTTCAGGAGTTAAAATCATTTTAGATGATCTCAATTAAATTGCTTTGTTCGCTCAAGGTTTTGACACCTTTTCACAGCATTCATTGAGAACCCCATGCCAGCCTTTTGAGGTTTGGAGGCAATTAAATAAGAGACCTGATCTGTGTTCCCTTTCACTTCATAAATCGCCAATCCAATAGAATGAAAAGCCCAATTATTCTGCCAAGTCATTCGTGCGTATCAACACTCTCATTTATCCTGTGGTGCGTTGAGCATTGAAAGTAAGACAAAAAAAATGACCCAAATCCTCCAGGGTCATAGTGAGTATACAGTAGATTCTGCTTCTCCTTTCCTTTCACACACCACCGTCAAGTCATGATAGAAACATTTCTAGGGGTATAGAGGCATGATAGAGGCACTGAGTCATGGAGAATGGAAAGCAGCACTCCCCCATGTGACATCTTGGATCATGTGCCATCTTGCATGACTGCCCACACATCCCGGAGACCAAGGACAGAGCAACTGAAAGGTCCCGCCATGCAAAGGACACTTGGCTAGCACTCTAAACACCGTAGTCTCTATTCACCCAACTGGTTGGATGGTCTTGGCTTACCGCGAGGTAATGGTGCCGTCCAAAATTCTCAAAAAAAACCCAAAACAAAACAAAAAACAAGGTGTTCTTCGATAGCAGTGCAAGAGTACAGAGTCTCATCCTATAAAACCACACACAGACCAGAGTTTTTTTTTTCTGTAAGTTGCAAAGACTGAGCCGTGTGTTTCTTAAAAGCAATCAGCCATACCATTAACAGCAGCTTTGTGCCACCTACACAGCTCTGAGTCATCGAGGCATGGACTCCACAAGACCCATGAAGGTGTGCAGCAGATGCGTTAGGTCCTGTAAGTTGGACCTCTCTGATCAGACTTGTCTGCCCAGCATATTCCACAGATGCTCGTTCAGACAAACAACCGGGAAGTTTGGAGGCCAAGTCGACACCTTTGACTTTTTGTCATTTTTCTCAAACCCGTGAACATTCTGCAAGTGAAATGCCTCATCCTTGGAAAACGATGGAAAGCCAACTTGTGGAAGAGACGCATCTGTGGAAACTGTACACCCAATCATTCACTAACACCACTTGTTGATCTCGGTTGGGAGATATTGCCATATTCCCCATACAGTCCTTCCTCCAAGCCATTTCCACATACTTGGGCCATTAAAAAAGCGCCAGGGATGTAAAGCAGGCAGCTCTATCATGCGCTGGGCATACTGAGAAATCTTTGTACTTTGATGGTACCCAAGCACTAGTAAAACATTGGGAAAAGTGCATTAGTGGAGCAGGGGATTATGTAGAAAAATAAAGAGATTCTTTACTCACATAACTGTGCTATGTTATTCTGCACAATCAAAAGTCCTGCTTTGACTTGTAAGCCCCTTGTATAGATGGATCACCTGATTGTGCGGGTTCAAAAACTATTTTTCCAAGTAGCTTGCTTGCAAAGTCTTATCCTTATATATAAACTCTTACTCTTATATATACTCGCACCCAAAGGAAACGGGGCATGGTAAGGGAATAATATGGTATTCCGGATAATTGACAGCAAATGAAAATAATTTAAAAAATTTACATAAGACTCTTCAATCAGACAAAATCGTTTTGTCAACTGAAATCCCAAAAGTTCTAAAAAAGCAGCTTGAATTTTTAGCAGAACCCTCCACTCAACTCCAAATTGCCCTGTAAACCTGCAGAGTTTCTGTATTTTAACAGTCCACCAAGGAGAAGCAAAAAAACACTGCTACGGCAGCGCGGTTATATTATTCCTGCTGCCTCTGCCTCATTTATCTCTTGTCTCCGTCTCCTTCCGTTAGCCCTGCCACACACCCTCAATCTAACTGACCCTTTCACAAAACGATTACAGGAACCACTAGAGCTTCTCTGCTTCTTCCGAGGCAGTTAATTTTTTGAAACGGTGCTTGCAAACATGCCATCAGACTTTATATAGTGTGTAATTTGTCTTGGTCTATTTAAGGACAGTCAAGGACAAAATATATATGTTATACATACCTTTTGTCAGCATGCAGAAATAAATTCACTTATCAGACTCAATATAACCAGGCATCTCCTTCACAAAACATGTGGTGCATGAAAGGGTAAGAGAGAAAGGGAGAGAAAGAAAGAGAAAGAGAGAGAGAGAGAGAGAGAGAGAGAGAGAGAGAGAGAGAATATTTC
>JAOVVB010000010.1:19800337-19811226 GCA_028570985.1 Heterobranchus longifilis | reverse complement strand
CCCCGCCCCCCCCCCCCCCCCCCCCCCGCTTGCTTTTCATGCAAGTAATATTGTTTCATATCCGAATACACTTGCATCTCTATATACTTCGATCCACTAGTTGGCAGTAGTTGGCTTGCAAGCTCCTAATAAGCACAGAAGAAAAGTTCATGTAGTCGATAGTTCCGCATTCTCACGAATGTGCAGATTTCAAAAGAAACAACATTAGGCTTTTTTTAACCGGCGGGCTCCGGTTCAAGTCACGCCACAGTCTGTAACGTTTGAGTAGTGTGAACACACTGAACTTCACTATTCTTGGGCACAGAAAGGTGCCCTTGGGCATGATTCGAATCTAAGGTGAAAGCTAACACAGAAGTGGATTCTGAGCTCTGTGTTTATTAGTAGATTGCAAACCAATTAGGTGCGCACTGCCACCTGTCGTATCAAGGAGAGTGCAGTACAATACAATATTACTAATGAGAAAGCTGACCAGCGGAGGAGTGTGAAAGTGGCCACACTTGTAGCCAGAGATGGTACAAAGCAAGCTACTGTGAAAGCACCCACATACCTGAGTACACATGAACCGTAGTCAAGACTACCTTTCCAAGTTGACCTGAGCATGCTTTTATGATCCTGGCCTGGGTACAGCACAGGGTGTTCATGCTAAGCACACAAACTGGACTTTGGGGTCCAGTGCCCAGGGTCCCTAATGTAAAAGCCTCTTGAGTAATGTTAAGTTCTAAGCTTGTGCGCGATATCAGCTCCGATTTATTGTGTCCAGTGCACACATTATGATTCCATGTATCTCATAGGTACAAGTGGGTAGAGATATAGTGTGATAATTTGAACTAGAAGGGCGGCACGGTGGAGTAGTGGTTAGCACCCCATCCGTCTATTGGTCTTGCAATTCCAGGATCGAGGGTCTGACTCCGGCCTCGGGTTTTGTGCTTGGTGGATGTCCTCTGGGTACAGACATGGGGATGATGCTTGAAATGAATTGCCCAAATTGTGTGAGAGAGTTTGTGCTTGTATGCCCTGGCACCCCGTGGATTGTCACCTCGTCCAGGGTGTACCCCACCTAGTTCCCTGAGCCCGGATAGTGACAGTCTGAGGAGGTCTTGTCTATAAGACCTCTGTTGAGAGAAATGAGATGAGGTTCACTGTGGAAGTAAGAGGAAACTAAAGAACTAAGGAAGTAAAAAGCAATAGAATGTGTGCTGAAGAAGTGGATGAGTATGTCTGATGGGAGTCTCGGACCTCATTTAACTCAGGATGTTTTGCGCATCTCGAGCATTAGAGTGATATCCGTTATGGCATTACTCACCTCCGTGAGTGTCAATGCACACAGATTAGCGGAAAACTATATTTTTTTTAAAGTCGTGACATATGATTACCGTCTGACCAAGATGGTGGCTTGTTCTGCAATGTAATTTCTGAAGAATAAACGAGAATGCCTTGCAATGATGCCACATTTCCTGTTTCTGTTGTGTAAGCAAACAAAAAGGGATAGCAATAACAGTGTTCAGAGCCAAAGTCATTTCTTTTGTCAAATCCACAGTACTGTACTTCTGTTTTGTTTTATTGTCTTTTAAGGTTACCTCTTTCTATATAGTAGTCATGAGGACCACACAATTGCTCTTTAGGAGCGTGTGCTTCCATTTCCTGGCTTGGCAAGAGGCACCATTGATGAGACAACACATTCAGAGAAACAAGCCTCAAAAGAGAACTTGGTGATGGATGGAACTGGAGGGAAAAGTAAAGAGTACGGAGTGTGTTACATTCTGAAGCTTCTTGAGATTGATTACGTCAGCAGCTCTACAATATGGTGGCGAGATTATCCCCAAAATCTTATCAGAATGCAATCCAGGTATAAGGTGCTTGTGGCGCTTGAGGGCCGACTCTGAATATAAAGTTCTCCCGAACGTTTACCGATAAGTGCTTTCATGAAACAAGCTTTTTTATCCTGTCCTTCTTTATTGTTACTTTATTTTTTCATTTTGCTGTGGCTGAACTTCTCTGTTCTCCTTCTGTCACTCTTCGTTTCTTTCATTCTTTGCATCAGCCAGAGTGACAGGTTCCAATAAGCTTGTCACTTTCTACTCAACATCTACCTTTGCAGATTCAGTTATAATTCAGCAGATGATATGGGCAGGCAGGCCTACAAACTTGCTGCATTTTTATAAATAATAAAAGCAAATAAACACACTCTCTCTCTCTCTTTCTATCTTCTGCTTTCCCTCGCTACTCTGTCCATATTAATCGCACCCTGCTGTAAATCAGAGCCGGGGTAGACAGGGAGGCTCCAGACGTATGCGCTGCGACGTGATGGACAGCACCCGGGTGACAACTCTGAAAAACAAGCCGATAATTCAGCCCGAGCCACGTCACTGAGCTCCGCCCACTCCAGCCATCAGTCAGGATGACAGACATCTCCTGACACCTCCCTGATTTGTGCAATACAGTGCCGTATTGGGAGAGCTCTGCAGACAGTGAGAATGAGAGTGAGAGAGATGAAGTATGTGGGCAGTATTTTATCACTGCACGGCGACAACCAGCCCACATCACTTTCTAAAAATATCTCAGAGTTCTCTTCAGGTGAGCGGTGTTGACAGGATCCCTGCTTCTGCAACCAAGCTGGATGATATAATTCCTTACCTTTAGGAGAATGCACCAGATATCTCACACCAAAACAGATGATATGGAAAGCCACATCATGACGTAACTCAATAAAATGCTCTAATTTCGCAGTTGGAACCTTAAGATGAATCATTTTGGAATCGATCCTAGACGAAACATGCAGAGTTCAGATGCCAAAAACTTAGTGAGCACCCTGGTGAGGTTTGTGTAGGGTTCTACATCAGACAGCTAGTACTTATTGTCTGCAGTGTTTCTTCAGTTCATGTCAGTTTCTGTGTTTCAATAACAAAATCCTGGAAATTGGTATGGATTGGTGGAGTCTGTGCCTTACACCAAACTACACCAACTTCCACCGGTCCCATCATGATGCAAGAGTAGGACAGCTCTAAAAGGCTAAACTTCCAGTCCTTTGCTCTCTTGTATCAAATTCAGTATAACTCACATTACAGCACATTATATTTGCATAACGTCTGAGTTGACATGCTTGCCCAAAGCGACTTTCTCATTAGCCGACTGCAGGGACTAGTTTACCCTCAAGCAAAGAGTGGTTAAGGATGTCCCTTATGGGCATTATGGCACTGAAAAGCATACAATCAATACATGCTGCTCAGAATCAATCATTTTAAAACAGTTGATATTTAATTCAGATTTATCGAGACAAACAACACTGAGATTCTGAAGCCCACAAAAGGTCCAGTTTTTTTCACTTGGACTACAGGTTACTACTTTGTTCATATAACTATAACTATGAGCAGACTCTCTAATACTGACAGTTATACTTAAATTAAAGTTACCAGTAAAGAAAATTCTACCAAAAGCAAATGGATGTTTTTTTTTTATGTTGGTCGAACAGAGTCAGAATAGGGTTAGGACAGGGTCAAAACAGGGTAGGAACAGGATCAGAACAGGGTAGGAACATGGTCAGAACAAGGTAGGAACATGGGTGAGGATGGGGTCAGAACAGAGTCGCAATAGGGTTAGGACAGGGTCAGAACAGGGTAGGAACAGATTTGAAACAGGGTAAGAAGAGAATAGAAACAGAGTAAGAACAGAATAGGAATGTGATAAGAACAGAGTAAGGAATAGGGCCATAAAGGTTTAGGAACAGGGTAAGAACAGGGTAAAAATATGGCCAGATTAGGCTAGAAACAGGGTAAGGACAGGGTAAGAAAAGGGTAGGTACAGGGTCAAAAGAGGTAAGAAACAGGGAGGAAGAGGACCAGAAATGTATAGGAATAGAGTCAGAAAAGGATACTAACAGGGTAAAAACATGATCAGAACAGGGTTGAAACAGGGTCATGCCAGGGTAAGAAAAGGGTAGGAACACGGTTGGAATAGGGTAGGAATGGGGTCAGAACATGGGACAAACAGGATCAAAGCTAACTGAAAACTGTGTGAAAACCAGGTGGGAACAGGGTGGAAACAGGGTAGCAGCAATATTAAGGACTCAATGTGCTGTTCATTTGCAGCCACTAAATGTTCTGTCCATGCACTTGACTGTGCAATCTGTCTGCACTAGCATCAATACAGCACAAAACAGCACCCTTCATATGGACAGCACTATCAAAACATCGAAAAAAGGGATGTGCTTTGTGTCCATTCTGCGACCTTTCTCCTCCCCCTCCCTATTCCTTCATCTCTCATGACCAAACATTTATCTTCCCGTCCATCAGGGTGAGCTGAGTTCAGCTGCAGTGTGTCCTCAGAGGCAGCCTGTTGATTTAACTGGTGAAGTCATCATAGTTGTCTCTCTATTTCTCAGGACGCTTGCCGAAACATTTGAAATTCTTCCAAACAGTCACCTAATCTAATCAGGACGAGCTGTGCAGATGGGTACGATGGATGTAGATTTCAAAATCAGAGCCTGAACCAATTGCAGAGAATGAGTGCTGTTCATCAAGTCCTTGTTTATTCAAATAAAGAAAAGGAGAATCATCTGCAGAGGACATAAGAGCTCCTTGATATAAAAACTATTAACTCGAGTACAAACCAGAGTGAAACTGATTCTCTGGTTAGTTCATTGTTTAGAAATACACTGATGGAAAATGGTTACGTTTGATGGAGTGTATAGAAATCACAAAAATCATTTGAGCATAGAGAACATTTGGTTAGTGCCCAAGAATTGCATCTGTTCATCCATCGTCTGATTATGCTGTTTAGCGTAACATGGGGCCTAAAGCCTTTCCCTGGGAACTTGCACAATATTGGGACACACAGGATGGGGTGGCAACACAGTCATAGACTCTGGAAAATCTGGAAATCCCAATCAGTACGTATATACTGCATGTCCTTGTGGGAGGGACTCTGGGAGGAAGCCCGAGTACCTAAAGAAACCCACAAAGCATCAAGGAAACATGCAAAATCCACACACATATATCGAAGGCGAAATTCAAACCCCAACACTGGAAGTTCAAGGTGACAGCGTTAACCACTATGTACCATGTCAGCGCAGAAGCAATTCAAGAGGATTCATGATACCCCACAAAATGACAGCTGAAAAAAATTCAAGGGTTCCCAAACAGAATTCATCTACCCTTGAGGGAAAGCCTGGCATTTTGTGAGTTCATCGCATTTTCACCCAGTACGGTGAGTTTTTGCTCACAGTATTTGCCAGTTCCAAGGACCAAGTGACCAAGGAGTGTTGAGGTACATCCTGTGAAGCCTTTCTCTTTATATAGAACCGCTGCTCAAGATGCTTCAACGGACAGTGTGACACACTTGGATGAAAGTGCTATCTGGGCTCTTTCTCATGTCCTCACATATGCCCATGACTGGTCTGGGTAAAGGCATTCTGATGAATAGTAAGAGAAACATTTCTCCTAAACCTATTGTTCCAGGGGCTGAAGAGTCTCCCAAAGGATGGGTGGCAAATAGAAACATTGATTTGCCATTCTACAGCCAGGACAGGAGAAGCAGTTTGCACATTCCCATCTGTCAAGTGTGTAAGGAAGTATCATCACATGACCGATACCAGACTGGAACAATGGTATTGGATTAGATCTGCTGTATATGTTATGTGTGCCGTAAGCTTATGGGATGACGGCGTGACTTGAAACGCTTACATGAACACAAGACACAGGTTGTTTTCCTAATCCAACCGCGTTCTTCACAGCTGTCCAGCTGTTCAGCATAAGCCAAGCTGACAGTATATCAGAGAAAATTGATAGGATATTTGGGTGCATAAATAAAGCAATTGCAGATTCCTTGTCCCTGGTTCAAACAGCCAGCATGATATTGAAGGAGAGCGTTCCCTTCATCCATCCCTCTACCTCTTTTCTTTCTCTCATCATCACTCTGTCTCTACCTCATGTTCTCCCAGCCTCTTTTCACTGAAAAGGAAGTTGACAAATGAGGTTTACATTATAAAATAACCTGCACACAGTGTCAGGTAATTCTCCTATAAGTCATTTTCACTTGCCGCTTTAAAATATTCATGCAGTTACTTAAAATGAGCCCATTCACAAGGTTCCTTTGTCACAAAAATATATTGTGTTTCAGCAGCGGAGCAGTCACCTCTGCCTCAAGATACACACCCCGCTGCCGCTTTAAAGACCTGTGGAGGGGTTGATCGTCTTCAGGACTCGTTCTAAGACCCAAGACTAATGGTTTCGAAATTCAATTTGAGCGACACCAGCTGGGTTCATCTGCTGCTGTCACTCATCTCACACAATTAAAGCTCATCAGCATTATTTCTGAGATGGGGTAAGCTCTCAGTCTCCTCAGCTTTTCTAGCATTTCTCTCTCTCCCTCCTCACCTATTCATCCTCCTTTAGGATGATGATGAAAGAGGCTAGCGTCTCCAAAATGGCCAATCGTTTATCTCCTGTAATTAGCAAGAGCAGTAAGCAACCTCTTGAAAAACAATAGCAATAGGGGTATGCACACTAACTCAGCGTGTGACAATGCAGGACGCCGCAGGATGAAGATGCAACGAGTGATCGAGCTTCATCATGGATTAGTCACGTGCAACATGGATGCATACATGAAGAATACACACATTATTTTAATTTACATATTAACAGTACATGGACAGTGCTTCATGCTTCATGTTTGTTTTTTTATTCAAGAGGAATAATTGTTAACAGCTACTATGACATAAATGGGAAATTGCCTTGATGACATGTCACTCCAATGAAAGTAGCTAAATGAGTAAAGCAAGATGGGTCGTTATAAAATTCAATCTCTCTGGTACAAGATGAATAAAAAAACACTACATGACATGCTGTTTGAGGAAAACAGTCCACTTGCCATCTGGCTGAATCATACCATTTCTTTGGTCATAGTGTTATGTCACACACTGAAGCCTTTTTATTATGAGATTCTGATTACAATTTTAAGTCAACCCTCGTAAGTATTGTAATTCCAACATGCCGTAACCACAGGCACTGCTATACATTCCATGCAGCTTGAAAACATAATATCCTGCCCACTCAACCTTGACGAAACCAACCCTTTTCCATAGCCATGGCATTTTAAGGCCCCCCCGGTCACCTCGCCCACCAACCCATTTATATACTCCACCCTCATCAGCCACAAGCATGCTACTAGTCTCAATAATCCATCCGGCCTTATTCTTGTGCATCCCTCAACAATATATTCATTTCACTGTATTCCAACCTTGCCTACGGTTTGCCTTTGCATTTGGTATCGTCCGACCTCTACCTTCGCAGGCACAGGAACGATCTCCTAAAATGCCGAGTCATGACTGGGAGCTCATCGGGGACACGGAAGCATGCCTGGTTGCACTTTACACGAAGGACTTACAAAGCAGAGGCTGCAAAACTCATTAGCGTGGCACTAAACGAAGACATGCTGAGTAAACAAACGCGCTCTAGTGTCCGATAATATTGACATACTGTACATGTGTGGTTTTGCAGAGCAAGAACTGCTTCTTGAGGGTGACATCAGAGTGGCGCTGGGCTTCCAAAGAATCAGGTTGGATTTTGTCACTAATGCCAAAAGAATTCCCGATGATGAAGGAAAGAAGACGAAGTGAGGCGTTTGAGCATGACATGAATAGCAAGTTTTTGGACATGAATAGCAATTACGCTTAAATGTGACGCGCAAAATCTAAATATCGAAAGAAATTAAAAATAAAACATCAGAACAATGATATTACTTTCTGTATGTTGATGGTATAGTATAGCTGCACTAAAATAATGTGCACCAGGAGTGATTTCTGAAGTTTGCTAAATGAGCACATCAGCACTAATTAATGCTATAATTTACATCTAAGTCTCCAAATAAACACCGGAATTATATTTTATCAAACCATGTTTTTGAACGCTTATACAGAGGCAAGTAGTACAGGTATATCACACCGTCAAAAGAGTGGAACGATTATAAAACTTGAATATCTACATCATGAATATCACTCATCAAGCTGTATTACAAGACTGTAATCCTTTTCTCAAGACAATGGGACAGAGACGAATTATTTCTGACAAATGCGGCAAGAAGGGCACGCTAAAAGCATGTTTTGTAACCTCGGTTCCTATGGCATGATAATGCGCTGCTTTTAAGAAGTAAAGCTCCTATTGTGAAGAGCGACAAGACAAAGCCATCAGTATGCTCTTAATTCCTATTAATGTTAATCATGTGCGTTCTCCCCCAAATGCTAAAAAGCAATGAAATTACGTTCAGCAGCAGTGCGCTGATTAGAGAACCCCCTGCTGAGACCTTACAGAAATGCAGAAAAACTAACATTGTTAAAAAAAAAAAAAAAATCAATGCAAGCCAGGAGGTGATCAGTTAGCATCAGGGAAATATGTCCTTGGGCCACCTGGTGTCCATCTGCATTGTGTGGAGAGGAAGGGTGTATGGATGAAGGTGGAGTGTAGCATGGAGTTTTTAGTAAATATAAAATACGGTATAACCCAAATAAGGATGTGTTCCCTGTTAAGTCTCGTTCCTCTAAAAGTTTCTTCCTATTCCCATCTCACGGAGTTTTTTTTCCCTCACCACCGTCGCTCTTTGCTTGCTTATCAGGAAAAAAACCCTGACAATTATAGGTTGTACATATTTCTTCACCACAATTTTTATGATTCTGTAAAGTTGGTTTGCGACAATATCCATTATAAAAAGCATTATATAAAAAAAATGAAAACAAATTTACAACATACATTATCTTTCCTGCATGACATTGTATGGGTTGATTTTGATCACTAAGGCTGTCCATTTGTTGTTCATTGATTTGTTTTTTCTTCATGGGCTTTGTCCATTTTATCCTAGGGGATGCCACATCAGATCATTTGATTTACAAGATCTGGCCTGATGCCCTTCCTGTTGCAACCCTCTCATTTTTTTTTCTACTTGGGCTTGGGTTTTGTGCCGCATTGTATGCTCTGAGGGCTTAAGGGTCTTGCCCAAGGAACCAACTGTGGTGACCCAGAGGTAACATGCTTTGAATGTGCAACCATCTGATCGGCAACCCAAAGCCTCAACCACATAATCCATCACCACCCTTAGTGGGTTGCTTGCTGATTGTGTGGATTCGTATTGTGCTAAATCAGCAATGTTAAAACATATCGCGGGATAAAAAGTCATAAAGATGTCACCCGCATTCGCTGTAATGTATCCCAGGGAACTCTCCAGGGAACCAATCGTGCCTCCTTGAGTTCTTGCCACTGACTCCCTGCCTCAAAGTTGTTGGGGTCAGGGAGTATGCAGAGCAATGAATCAATGACAAGATACCATTAAGTTCCTGCAATCATTCTGTGACAATGCATTCACAATCTGCTCATTGTGGATTAACGGCAGCCATGAAAAGATTAAGTAGTTCTGAGCCACTCGGATGTTCTTTGAAGGTAGTTTTAAGGAAAGTCTTGCTGACATCCGTACACTGGCCACCATTTCTCTTTAAACATTTTGTATGTCAGGACGTTGTTGGCTTTCAAAACAGCATTATAGATTAATCAGATCAGAGAGAGTAAGTACAATGATAGATCTCACAAAATCCAGGAAAACGTTTCCCTTTCTCAGCTAGTGTCCCATGTCTTACAAAGTCTGTGGTCTGACAAACTGCCTTCAGTTAAAAAGTTTATGCAATTGGCTGAGACTGAAGATGATTAATGCTTATAGAAACAGATTTTGCATATTTAGTTCCAGAAATAGATCTGATGCTAGATCTACATCGATACATGGTTAAGATCAGGACAGGCAAGGCGCCTTCAGGCCATACATTTTGATAAAGGCTGAGGATAAATAAATAAGCAATTTAGTGTACAATCCTATACCAGAACCCTCCCTAAGGGGGCCCTCTCTGTAGGATTTATGCAAGTTTGTTTTTGTATTGTTTCACTTTTCAAAATGGAGAACTTTCCTGTCAAGAAAGCAAAATAGAAACAAGATGGAAAAAGAAATGGGAAGCAGAACCAACAGGAAGGCAGTAGCGATGGCCAGAGGTCAATGTGTAGAAAAAGAAAGGATCTGCTCATAATCCAACACCTATGAGCCAACTGGTCATTTATGGTGGAGGTAGTGTCATGGCTTGGGCTTGAATGGCTACTTCTGGAACAGGCGCACTGATCTTTATTCATGGGGGAACACATGAGGGGAGCGGAAAAATGAATTCAGAAATCTACAGAAGCACTTCATTTGTCTGTTTACGAGGAGAAATACAGCAAGAAATCAGGTAGAAGGATAATGACCTGAAACATACTGTACTGCCAACACAACAATGGTCTTAGGGAAAAAAAAGTGGAAGGGTTTAACCTGATAAAGAACATTAACATAATTTCACCTCCTGAAGAGAGGAACCTCAAAAAAAAAAAAAAAATGGCTACAAGCCTGGAAAAGATTGATGATGTCAGTGGGTCACTGGTTCAATGCAGTTATTGGAAACAAGGAATATCCAACCAAATATTATGTGCATTTGTGTACAGTATTATGTATTTTACTTTACTTGTATTGGGTAAACTGGGTGATCTGCCACCAAAAGTTAAATTCAATTTTTCAATTTAATTTTATTTGTACAGCGCTTTTAACAATTGTCACTGGTGCAAAGCAGCTTTACACAAACAAAAGAAAATTATGGAAATTTGTATGAAATGTGAAACATGTATAAATCAAAATGATCAGATAGTCCATGAGAAAAGTGAAAAGTGCCATGTTTTAAATTGTTGAAATGGATGGATATATTATAAAGTGAACTATACCGTAAGTAAGTAGTGTGGTGTAGCAGTGTTGTAGTCAGTAGTGTGGTGTGGCAGTGTTGTAGTCAGTAGTGTGGTGTGTCAGTGTTGTAGTCAGTAGTGTGGTGTGGCGGTGTTGTA
>JAOVVB010000010.1:19774633-19785023 GCA_028570985.1 Heterobranchus longifilis | reverse complement strand
GGTTTCTTCCTATTACCATCTCAGGGAGTTTTTCCTTGCCACTGTCGCCCTCGGCTTGTTCATCAGGGACGATCTGATCATTTTGATTCATACACATTCACACTTCATACAAACTTAAATAATTCTTTTGAAGTGTAGTGTAGTGTAGTGTAGTTTAGTGTAGTGATGTAGTGTAGCGTAATTTAGTGTAGTGTAGTTTAGTTTAGTGGAGTAATGTATTGTACTGAAGCATAGTGTGGATTAGTGTAGTGTAGTGTAGTTGAGTGTAGTGTAGTGTCATGTAGTGTAGTGTAATGTTGTGTAGTGTACTACCGTGTATTATCATATAGCATAGTGTAGTGTACTGTAGCATAACGTAGTGTAGTGTCATGGAGTGTAGTGTAGTTTAGTGTATTGTACTGTAGTGTAGTGTAGTGTAGTGTAGTGTAGTGTAGTGTTGTGTAGTGTAGTTTAGTGTATTGTACTGTAGTGTAGTGTAGCATAACGTAGTATAGTGTCATGGAGTGTAGTGTAGTTTAGTGTATTGTACTGTAGTGTAGTGTAGAGTAGTGTAGAGTAGTGTAGTGTAGTGGAGAAGTGTCCTACCTTAACATTGTTGTATTCGCTCTTGTTGGAGTCGGAGTTGACTTGCTTGTTTTCTGGGCGGGGCTTCAGGACCTGTCTCAGAGGGCTGGAGATGGGCAAGCCGGTCACACTGATACCATCTAAAACACACACACACACACACTTGCAAACATGTATCAAGGCTGTATCTAGAGGCACACATGCACATCTATAACACACACCAAGAAATAAACACTGAATGTAGAGGACCAAAAAAGATCAGAGGGTTGTGGGGTTTTTTTTCTTTTACTTTAAACACACTCTTCATTCAAATTCCTGAGATGTCTACTGTTGACTAGTGCAATTTGCATACACACCATACCACACTGACACACACAGACACACAGACACACACACACACAGACACACAGACACACACACACACAGACACACACACACACAGACACACGCAGACACACACACACACAGACACACATACACGGTGAAATGACGCAGGGGGCACTGACGTTAGTGGGCTGAAGGTCTACAGAAACACACGTCATGCAGTGCTGAGAGGAAATAAGCAGCTGTATGCAATGCCCCGCCACACACACACACACACACACAGTCGGCGAACCCTCAGAACCGAGTGAACACAATTTCAGCCCATTTTTCTATTTCTCGGGCTGAAAGCTCAGGGATCACAGAACCTACAGAAACGAGCTGGTTCAGACGGTGATGATGCAAAAGAGAGATCTCCTTCATTATTGAGACTGATACATTAAAAAAAAAAGCATTTCCATGAAGTTAAGGGTCTTTTTTCATTGCGGGATTCTGGAACATTATACATATGAATATAATGTATGTTCATGATTCCACTAAACATGCTGTACACCAATATTCACTGCCTGGCCATAAAAACTGTCTCCATTTCAGAAGGGTCAAATAATTGGGCTGCATCAAGCGAAGAAAACTATTACGGAGATCTGGAATAACTGGAACTGGGTTAAGAACCGTTCGACACATTATCAACCCCTGGAAGGACAGTGTTGAACCGGCAACTTTGTGGACAAAATGTGTTTGGGGGAAAAAAAAAAATCATGAATGGAGATCACTTAAACTCTTCGTCATGTTTAATAGTGAAAGACCTCACAGGATTGGGACTAAACAACTGTGTGTCCATAAGAAAACCACTTGTTAGTGAGACTAACAGCTAGGGAGCATAAAGATCAGATTTTGTAGTGATGGACAAAGGTCATGTGATCTGATGAGTCCAGATTCAAAAGTGATGGTCGTGTCAGGGTAGGAAGGGAAGAGCATGAAGCGATGCTCCCATCCTGCATAGTGTCCACTGTACAAGCCTCTGGAGACAGTGTTATGTTCTGTAGTTGCTTCAGTTGCTCAGGTCTCGACTCAGCAACGTTATGTGGCAATAAAATGAAGTCGGCTGACTTTAATGTACTGAATGACAGGTGATCACATCTATGGAGGGTTTCTTCCCTGATGGAACGACCATATTCCAGGACTCTGAGATTCTGAGAGCATGAGGAACGTTTTTCACACAAAAACTGGGAGATCTTAGATGCACAAAATTTTACAGGTTTATCTAAATCTATATTTAGTTTCATTCCTTATATCTACCTGCAAATCTGCAAATCTGCTGAGGTATATAAAAAGGTCTGTGTAGAGGATATTTGTTATTTAATAAATCTAAATATGAAAAATAAAAGTCTCTTTATGTTTTGTATTGTTTCGGTTACATGTGTCCATGTGCTGTTATCCGTTATACTTTCTTGATGTATAAATCTAGGGATTGAGGATAGACCCGGGGTAGCCAGGTCTGTGAATATCCGGTCATGTTGACTCACTTTATATAGGAACGGCATTGGGGCTTAAAATAACCATGTTATACAGACTATAGGATCAGTCTTGTTCTTTTGTCCTTTAAGGTTTCTTTCCCCCCACAACTGCACATGTTAAATTCTTGTGCTTGTTAGTTTAACAATGTCCTGGTTGTAAATCCCTGCCTGCACTACACCGAGAGCCTAAAACCCCGTCACATGCTGCATTGGGGATAAACCCTGAAGAAGAATAAGAGGGTTCTCCTGAGATACCAGTGATCCTGGCGCCTTCTGCTCTCTGGTCCATATTGATGCGCCGCTTCTGGTTGGAGTTCTCATAACATGAAGATCACTCACTCATCTCATGCATTCCACTTCTAGATACAACTGAAGACTGTTACATCTAGAAACCATAAAGTTTGATACAATAATAGTTTATGCTGTTGGTTCTCAGCTCCGGTCCTGGAGGACCACCTGCCAAGGACATTTTAGTGTTTTCTAAGTTCCCAGCACACCTGATTTACAGAGTTAACAGAGTTGAGAACCACTGGCTTACGCAACTGGTCTTCAGGGTCTGAGATTGCCCCAAACAGGTTTATACCCAACTCTCATTCGATAAACTCACCAACATGGAATTCATGTTAACTGAAACACTCCTGTTTCACTTTCAGCTTCAAAGTGCACATCTATAGAAGGAGGTTATTCATGATTGCACTTCTAGTATCACTCAGAAGAAAATGGGTTACCTTTTGAGTCTGGTTCCCATCAAAGTTTCTTCCTCATGACTTCTCAGGAGGTTTTTCCTTGCCACATGGAAAGCTGTTTTGTGACAGCGCCCATTGTTAAAAACAGTTGTGTCCAAATGTCTTGAACCCCCACTTGATATGACATGTTCCCCATGACGTCTCAGGAAGTCCTTCCTTGCCACCGTCACCTCCAGCTTGC
The DNA here is from genome assembly GCA_028570985.1 of Heterobranchus longifilis. Taxonomy (NCBI): domain Eukaryota; kingdom Metazoa; phylum Chordata; class Actinopteri; order Siluriformes; family Clariidae; genus Heterobranchus; species Heterobranchus longifilis. The sequence goes on along the minus strand of JAOVVB010000010.1, from coordinate 19,781,694 downwards.
TCATGAAAAACTGCATTGTTCTTTGCTATATACTGTACTGTATAAAAGTCTTAAGCCCCCTCATTTCTTTATATTAAGTGAAATCATGTAAATATGTAGTGACCTCATTTCCCTGCTTGTCTGTTCCAACCACTCAGCAATCAGCATCACCAATATACTAATCACCGGCCTGATCATCTGTCATCATCTGCACCTGTTTCTCGCTGGGTCATGCCTTAAGTCAGATGGTTTTTATGCTTCATCATTTTTTTATAATTCATACAGTGGAGACTTTTCATTGAAAAGTCCTTCAGGAATCCTGGAGAAGACTCCCTCAAGACTACATTACAAAAAAAAAAAAATCTTGCTCTAAATAAACAAATTGGTGGGGGTGAAGACTTTTGTACAGTAACATGCATATAAAACGTAGCTCAACAGAATTTTAACTTCGATGTGTTTCGCCGCTCAAACAGTATGAAAGCGTCTGAGTGCTGACAGGAGCAGGAGAGCAAAAACAGACAGAGTTTATTAATCACCTTCCAATTAGCATCCTCATACAAAAAATAATATGCAAATTGTCATATTTGACACATAATGTAAGGCCCAGATTGATTTAATGATTTTTTTTCCCTAGTTATAATATTCAGTCTACCTCTCTCTCTCTCGCTCTCTCTCTGTGCCCACGCATCCCTGATGTTAACTCATGAACTGCATACTTGCATAACGTTGGCTTAGTTAAACATACAGTGACATTATTTTTCATTTATATTCACGTGATGGCATTTCACAACATCCTGGGCGGGTCCAGCAATATATGCATGTGACATTTTAAGTCATGCTGGACTCAAGTTCAGTCAATGAATCGATGAATTAATCTGCATAACTTTTGAGGTGATGTCTTTAGCTGAAAAAACGACTAAAATATTTACATCATGAAAAGATGCAGCATTTTATTAGTGCCATGGATGTGACATCAAACAGAGGAACTTTTATAAGTGAGTACTGCTTTTCTACAAACTCTTTGAATTTTAAAGACAAATGCAGAAAAACGTTAGACTTTATACCAGGAAAGAGACCTGAATGAACACCAAAAGTGATTTTGGAATAAATGATTTAAAATAAACAGACGTAATGGGTCTAATGTGTCCCTCTACAAACTGCATTGAGAACAGGCTGGAGTATTGAACTTGTGAATATGAAACATTAAATACAGTAACGGAATTCCTGGGAGGCCAGCGTTTTAAACACGATGCATGACTCCAGCGGACTGAGAATTTTTCTTTTTTTTTTTTTACCGTGATGGTGTCCAAGCACTAGTGAAACACTGGGATACGTGCATTAATGTAAAGCAGGAGATTATATAGAGAAATACAGGGAGGTTTTACTTTCATAACTGTGTTATGTTATTCTGCACCAAAATTCAAAAATCCCGCTTTGACTGGAACGCCCTATCGTATCAAATAAGCAATCATTCCTGACATCTTTATAGTACTTTCCTATGTCGTTCTTTTCCTCTCTTTTTCTTTCTGATGCTCAGGATTTAACTTTAGTGTTTAAATTTCAAGTAATTTTTTGTTTGTTTGTTTGTTTAAGGAAAGCTCTTTTGGCGTATTTTTTGAGCAGTAACTCGTACTACAGTACTAAGACGAAATGTTTGAAGGTTTGCAGTATATTAGATCCACTGCAAGGCTCGTTCCTCTCCCTGAACAACATCGGGACAAAAAGAACATCAAACCTTTTCACCGGTAAAGTGGAGGAGATGAAAACAAAGTACACACACACAAACACAAAGAGAGAGACAAAAACCGAGAAGGGGACCACGAGGGGTGGGAGGCAGACTAGAGAAAGTAGGTAGAAACAGCAAACGTATAAAAAGAAAGAGAGAGAGAGAGAGAGAGAGAGAGAGAGAGATGAGATCAGAATGATGAGAAGTGAGTGGAGGGAACAGTGCGTTATAAAAACACACATAACTCTCCGACGGAGGCAGAACAGACGAGCTCATTCGTTACACCATTACTCCTCCCGTCTCCTTCCATCCCTCTCTCTCTCGCTCAAATCCGCTCCGCTGTTTGCTTTATTGCCGTGACTTGTCTTTCTTTACAGTATTGCCCGAGCTATTAAAGCTCTCTGTCTGTCTCTCGCTATCTGTCCATCAGCGTCTGAAACAGAAACATCCATAAAGAGCCGAGTGGATCTCATCGTAAAGAGAACGGTAAATCACACACACACACACACACACACACACACACAACGTCCGGGAGTGTGATTACAGTGTGTGGCCTGATCGTATACAACACAACAGACTACACACACACACACACAGATGGTGCTATAGGTGACCTCAGCAAACTCCAAACTGGAGGCTGCAAAATCCAGGGCAGCTGCACAAACGCAAAAGCAAACGGTGACACAAAACCTTATAGTGACCATGCACAGGTGTCAACACACATGTATACTGTAAGTACACAAACCTCGCACGCTTCACAAACTGAAATGTTTACATAATGTACGTCTCTGATCATCCAGGTGAGGTTATCTGGAAGTTGCAGTTGAGTCATGTCAACTGGACGACCTCTTGGATTAGTAGAAATGTTTCACTACCCATCCAAAAAGCTTCTTCAGTCCAAGCTAAGGTTGGAACGTTCCTCGTATTTAAGTTCTCCACGGTCAAAGGTTCCTTCCCTATCTGAAACGGCGTGTTACATGAACAATGGAGAAGGTGAGAATAGGAGGGAGGGTGGTTAGAGAGTAGAGGGGAGAGAGCTGTTGGAGAGAGGGCCGTTAAGGTGTAACGACCAGAAAGCCTAAAGTGTGGCTTTCTTGGTGGACGTGTGAAGAGGTTTTGATCTTGTTTGGGACAGATGAAAGGTGCACTCATCATTTTGAGGTCTACACACTCCTGCTTACATTATCCTGATGTCTCCAAGCTCTTCGTCTCACCATACTGATGGTTGACATGCCTTTCTTCGCATCGTTCTGATGTCTTGAGGAGTAGAAGCTTCTAGACATCGGGATGATGTCTTATGTTTGAGCTCCTTCTCCCAAACTCCCCATGTCTACAAGCTTCCTACCATTATTCTAAGGCCCATAAGCTCTTTTACTCATCACACTGAGATGTACAAGCTTCTTCTCTCACCATCTTGTCTACAGACTTTTGGTATTCCTACCATCATTCAGATTTCTACAAGATTTTCTTCTCACCATACTGAGGGTCTACAAGCTCTTTTTCTCATCATCCTGATGTCTACAAGCTCCTACTTTCACCATTTTGGGATCTACAAGCTTCTTGTCCCATCAATTGAAGACCCACAAACTCCAAAGGTCTACAAACCTACTCCCATCATCCTGATATCTACTGATATCTGATATCTACAAGCTTCTACTACCATCTTTTTGATGTCTACAAGTTCCTTCCCACCGTCATCCTGACGTCTACAAGCTCTTACTCCAATCATGCTCACGTCTACAAACTCCTACTTGTATCATTCTGACGTCTGGAAGCTCTCTTCTCATCATCTTGGAGTCTACAAACTCCTAATCGCATCATCCTGGGATCTACAAGCTTCTTCTTACATCATTCTGAGACCCACAAGCTCTTCTACTCATCACACTGAAGTGAACAAGCTTCTTCTCCCATCAGACTTTTGGTCTTGCTACCATCATTCTAATGTCTACAAGATTTTCTTTTCACCATACTGAGGGTCTACAAGCTCTTCTTCTCATCATCCTGATGTCTACAAACTCCTACTTTCACCATTCTGGGATCTACAAGCTATATCATACAAGCTTATTCCATCAATAAGAGACCCACAACTTCTTAAGGTCTACAAACTCCTACTCCCATTATCTTGATATCTACAAGCTCCTACTACCATCATTCTCATGTCTATATTACTCCTACTCGCATCATTCTGATGTCTACAATTCCTCTTCCCATCACCCTGGTGTCTAACAAACTCCTACTCCCATCATCTGGAGATCTACAAGCTTTTTCTCCTGTCAGTCGGTGGCCCACAAGCTCTCGCTTTAATTATCCTAAGGTCTACAAACTCCTACTCCCACCATGAGGTCTACAAGTATCAAGTACAAGAGGTCCTCAGTATCATCCTGGGGTCTACAAGCTCCTACTCTCACCATTCTGGGATCTACAAAGCTGCTTCTTCAATCAATCTGAGACCCAAAAGGTCCCATAAGGCCCATTATCCTAAGGCCTACAAGCTCCTACTCACATCATTCTGAGGGCTACAAGATCTTCTACTCATCACATTGATGTCAACAATCTCCTACTACCATTACTCTGATGTCTACAAGTTTTTTTGTTCTCACCATACTGAGGGTGCACAAGCTCTCATCTCATCATCCTGGGGTCTACAAGCACCTACTTTCACCATTCTGGAATCTGCAAGCTTCTTCTCCCATCAGTCTGAGGCCCACAAGGTCCTACATTCACCATCCTAAGGTCTACAAGCTCCTACTTCCATCATTCTAGGACTACAAGCTCTTCTAATCATCAGGTTGATGTCTACAAACTCCTACTACCATTACCCCCTAGGGGTACAGACTACTATTCCCATCGGCCAGATGGCTACAAGCTCCTACTCCCATCATCCTGTTGTCTATAAGCTCCTACTCATCATTCTGTATTCTACAACCTTCTTCTCCCATTAGTCTGAGGCCTGCAAGGTCCTAATTTCACCATCCTATGGTCTACAAGATCTAGAAGACATCAAAATCTACAAGATCTTCTACTCATCACGTTGATGTCTACAAGCTCCTACCCCCATCAGGCTGTACGAGCTCCTACTTTCACCATTCTCAAATCTACAAGTTCTTTACCCATTTTCACCATCTGGGATCTACAACCTTCTTCCCCATCAGTCTGAGGCCCACAAGCTCCTACTTTCACCATCCTAAGGCCTACCAACTCCTACTCGCATCACCATGATGTCTACAAGCCCTTCCTCTAGTCATCATAATGTCTACAGGCTCATACCACCATCATTCTGACAGCTACAAGCTCTTTTATTCATCATTTTGATGTATAAACGCTCCTTCTATCACTATTCTAATGTCTACAAGCTTTTCTTCTCATCACAACGTCTACACACTCCTACTCCTCACATCCTGAGGTCTACAAGCTAATACTCTCACCATATTGGGATCTACAAGCTTCTTCCCCCATCAGTCTGTGGCCTACAAGCTCCTACTTTCACCGCCCTCTTGTTCTTCTTCTTACGATGTTGATGTCTACAAGCTCCTACTCTTATGATCCTGATGTCTCCTTAAAGCCTGAGTCCTACAAGCTCTCCTTCTCATCATCCTGAAGACTATAAACTCATACTTCTCACATTCTGAAGTCAATAAGCTTCTACTTCTTACATCCTGAGGTGCACGAGCTCCTTCAATCACCGTGAGATTCAACAACAACAACAAAAAAAGAAAGAACAGGAAAACATACTTTCAGGGAAAGTCAGAAGAAAAATGTGGTGAGTGTGTGTGAGACCGGGTGTGTGTGAGAGATCCTAAAATCACAGTCAAATGAAGCTTTTATTTGCTCTGTTCACGCAGGTTCCATCACTGTTGTTCCCTTGAGTGCAGCTCTCAGCATTGCCCTGATCGCTCTCTCCCTGGATGATTCACTGCTACACACACACAAACACACACGCAAACAGAAGCCACAAGGCTTTATAGCATGATCTCTCTCTCTCTCTTTCTCACACACTTCTCTTCTTTTTATACACACGTACACACCTCTCACACACTCACAGAGTAAGTACTCTATCTGAGCTAAAGGGGCTGCTGTCATCGCTCTGGTTATCTTTTATAACAAACAAAGTGATTCTGCGAGTAGACAGTGCGTCATCCACTCTGTCATTAGTCATTAGCAATCACCCGAGCTACGCTGCTTATTACCGTTTGTTTGGGTGTCGCCGGCGCGATCCGCTACAAACACCAGCATGAAAAAAAAAACCCTAAAGCAAGGACGATGCGGCTCAAGGACAACGCCGCTATTGAAGAGGTTTTTATTCATCCGGTTCTTCGACCTGCCGTCATTTTATTAATTCCTTCATTCTTTTATTTACTCGTTTGCATCAGAACAGAAATTCGAGTTTCCTCTTGAAAATGTGGGCCAGTAGAGCACTCCGGCATTTATCTGGTAAATAAAATTATGAAAAGGAATGATCAGAACACCACTCTTAAAGATATAACCAGTGATCACTGGTCTTATCAGCACCTTCCATTCAAGGCTCCACTTTATTTTTCAGTGCTCCAAGGGTGTACCTGGTGCTGAAACAATACACAGAAGAGCAGAATGTGGAGCAATACTCTAATGAAGGTGAAAGTTTCTTAAAGAGAACCATTACTGGTGACGAGACACGGATTCATCACTACGCGTCTGAGAGTAAACGGCAAAGTATGGAGCGGAAACATCCTTAATCACCGACCGAGAAAAAGTGGTGCATTCACGACTTGCAGCTCAGCCCAAAACGTTTTTTTAATGACATAATTCAACAGCTTGTTGACAAATGGATGACAAACTGTATTGAAGAGCAAAGAGATTATGTCACAAAAGTATGTATTTTTATCTCTTGTAATCAAAATAAATCCTACAGCTAGAGTGCGGATACTTTTTGACTCACCCTCGTACTATATTCAAAGCAAACAGCGTATTCAGTATGGGATGGGAATGACCAGGGCCCACCCCTATACGATATTATCAGGTGCCGATTCGATTTGCATTGTGATTCTATAAGTATGATAATTTTATAGATAACCAGATTCAATATTAACTTTTTTTTTTCTCAGTTTGTGGGGTTGTGTAGTATGATGCTGGCAAAGAAGACTTTATAGAGCAAACTTTAGACGTTATGGATGACTTACAATATACAGATGACACAGGATAATATATTTTTTATTTATTTAAAATAATAAAAAATTTTATTCATTTATTTTTTAAATCATGTTCCTATAATTTCCGAGTTAAGATCAGCCTTTATTCGTCACATATACATTACTGTGCAGTGAAATTCTTTATTCTTCGCATATATCCCACCTTTTTGTTAGTAGACGGGGATCAGAAC
>JAOVVB010000010.1:19727814-19743549 GCA_028570985.1 Heterobranchus longifilis | reverse complement strand
CTCCAACAGACACTCACTGCTCACACCAAACACTGAGGGGTGGTAACCTGCACACACACACACACACACACACACACACACACACACACACACACACACTAGAGCTTTGTAAAATATATGGGTATTTTCTATGGCGTGTGCGGTGATGGAGCGGCTCACACAGCCAGGTGGAGACGTGTGTGATGGTCGACTCACCATTGACGGTGATGGTCCCGGCGGTGCGCGGGACTCCCACCAGAGTGACGGGGTAAAGACCAGACTCGGCAGGAAGAGAGAGAGCAGCAGGCAGAGACTCAAAGTCCACACCGGACGTCAACAGACCCTGAAATGCAGGGGAAGGACAAAACAGGTCAAATTACAAAAAGAAAGAAAAAAAGTAAGTAAGAAGGGAAATTTTTAAAATTACAACCAAAAAATAAAATGCAAAGTAAAGAAAAAAAAAAAGAAATAATATCAGCGAAATGCAGACACATTTGCATAATGTATGCCAAAGTTAAAAAAGTGAAGATGAAAATGAGAATCATGGGGGAAATCACAAGAAGAAAACTTGAGGAATTTTTCCTCCTCCTCGATCTGCTTCTTCCTCTTGGCTCAGATAATCAATCATCGTAATCGCTCCATGATCAGTGTGAGATGAAATCACTTCCAACACGCACACTCCATTTCCCAGAAAAATTGCTGGTGTACTCGGCAGCGGAAGAAGCGGAAAAAAAGCTGTCGTTTATGGACTGAAGCGAATGAGTAAAGAAGAGGAGGAAAGGAGGGATAGCGTATGCAAGAAGAGTGGATTGAGAACTAGTGGAATGAGGGAAAGTGGATGAAGGGATAGTGGACAGAGGAAGAGCGGACTGAGTTAGTGGATGAAGAGATAGGAGACAGACAGATAGTGGACTCAGGGACAGCAGACAGGTATAGAGGACACAGACATAGCGGATGAAGGGATAGAGGACTGACACATTATGCAATAAGGAATAGTGGACAGAGCGATAGACTGAGAGACAGTGGACTAAGAGACAGTGGACTGAGGGATAAAGGATAGAGGCAGAGCAAAGTGTGGAGTAGTGGACTTAGGTTCAAGAGAATGGATGGATAGTAGACTAAGTAACAAAGGATAGAGGGATGGTAGACTGAGGGACAGAATGAAGGAGTAGTGGAGTGAGGGAAAGAACGAAGAAATGGTGGAATGAAGCACAGAATGGAGAGATAGTGGACTGAGAGACAGGATGGAGGGATAGTGGACTGTCACATCATGGAGGGACAGTGGACTGACGGACAAGGTGGAGGGTCATTGGACTGCGGGACAGGATGGACGGACAGTGGACTGCGGGACAGGATGGATGGACAGTGGACTGAGGGACAGCATGAAAAGATAGTGAACTGAGAGACAGGATGGAGGGATAGTGGACTGAGGGACAGGGTGGATGGACAGTGGACTGCAGAACAGGATGGATAGACAGTGGACTGAGGGACAGCATGGAAAGATAGTGAACTGAGAGACAAAATGAAGGGATAGTGGACTATCCATTCATCCTGTTCCTCAGTTCACTATCCCTCCATGACGGACACGATGGAGGAACAGTGGACTACCGGACAGGATGTAGGGACAATGGACTGAGGGACAGGATGGAGGGACAGCATGGAAAGATGGTGAACTGAGAGACAGGATGGAGGGATAGTGGACTGTCCCTCCATCCTGTTCCTCAGTTCACTATCCCTCCATGATGGACACGATGGAGGAACAGTGGACTGTGGGACAGGATGGATGGACAGTGGACTGAGGGACAGCATGAAAAGATAGTGAACTGAGGGACAGGCTGGAGGGATATTACAGTCCCCTGATGAAACAGAGCTGTCTCAGGTATAACAGTGTTATGAGCGGTATCAGGCTAAATGAGATCTGAAGTGTCATGTCTCAGCTGTTCTTCTCATGAGTGTCTGTGTGTGTGTCTGTATACTGGTGTGTGTGTGTGTGTGTGTGTGTGTTATCAGCACACTCTGCCTCTCCCACACCTGTGTACATGTCACTGGAGGAGAAGCTCATCTGCCTCCTGCTATGAAAAGGTTAATTAGCTCATGCGCAGACTTCCACACTCTGAATCTCTCAGATGAGCTGTCTAAACATGGACTTTCACCTGCGGCTTCCGCACACACACACACACACACACACACCCCTACACACACACACACACACCCCTACACACACACACACACACCCCTACACACACACACACCCCTACACGCACACACGCACACACACACACACACACAGATCTGGAACACTTCCACTGTTCCTCCTTTCATTTTCCCCTTCCTCCTTTTTCTCAGAAATAATCACAGCTTTGCATTTCTCCAAAACTGAAACAGAGCCAACCAAATAAAGAGAGGAGCGGAGCAGACGGAGCACATCACTGCACTGGCACCGAGATGGAGACACACAGACACACACAGACACCCGCACACACACCTGCTCACGGCATGCATGCGAGACGGGTCATAATAAACACACTGCTGAGTTTAAGAAGAGAATGCAGAAGGAGATAAGTTATAAAGGAAGGAAGGGCAGACGGAAGGAGGGGGAAACAGGGAGGAAGGTCAATGGCAGTAAAGAAAGTAAAGAAAAATCAATGAAGGCAGAAAGAACGGAAGAAAGAAATACAGAAAAGGAAGCAAGAAAGTAGGGAGAAAGAAAGGAAGAGAAAGAATGGAGTGAATGAGAGAGAAAGAAAGAAAGAAAGAAATAGACAGAGGGAAAAAAGATAAAACAGTAAAGAAGCAAAAAAGGAATAAAGGAGAGAGATAGTGGGAGAGAGAGAAAGGAAGGAAGGAAAAATAAAGATAGAAAGTAGTAATAAACAAATGAAGAAAGACAAAGAATGGACTGAGAAAGAAAGAAAGAAAGAAAGAAAGAATAAAGCAGTGAAAGGAGGAAGAACATAGAGAGGGGAAATAGAAGGAAAAAAGAAAGGAGAAAGAAAGACAGAAAGAAGAAAGGAAGAAAGAAAAAAATGAAGGGAAAGAACAGTGGATGAGTAAGAAATAAGGAAAGAAAGCAGTGAAGGAGGGGAAGAGAAGGAAGGGGAAAGAAGGGAAAAAACAGAAATCAAATAAAGAATGAAGGAAGAAAAGAAGGAATGAAGATGAGAAAATGAAAGAGAGGAAGGAAGGCAGGAGGGAAGGAAAAAGAAAAGATAGAAAGCAGTGAAGAAGGATGGAAGAAATGAAGAGAAAGAATTGAGTGAATGAAGGAGATGGAAAAAGGAAGAAAAAAAGAAAGAAAGAAAGAAAGAATGAAAGAAAGGAAGGAGGGGGACAGCGCAAGAGAGGGAGAAATGGAAGAAGGCAGCAGGGGAAAGTAAAGAGGACACAATCAGCAGCAGTTCTTTCTCACGCTTGTGTGTGTGTGTGTGTGTGTGTGTGTGTGTGTGTGTGTGTGTGTGTGTGTGTGTGTGTGTGTTTACACTAGGCATTACCATATTTTCCACACGCAGTTCGAAGGGCATGGGGTTATACACCATCAGCTGCACCTCACACACATCACCCTGTACCCACTGGAAATCTGAAACAGAGAGAGAGAGAGAGAGAGAGAGAGTCACACTCAGGGAACAGCGTTTAATATTGAACTGATCCTCACGACTGTTCCTTTAAGCTCACTGAGTCTAAGTAACAAAAACCTCAGCGGTTTGGAACACGACCCAGAATTAACCAGCGCCCGACTCTATTATTACTGTATTTCTGCCCTCTGCCTCACTCGCACCTCCAGCTGTCTGTGTGTCTGTGTGTGTGTGTGTGTGTGTGTGTATGTGTTTAGCACTCTGATCCCAGCCGGGAATTTACAGAACAGAACTAGATCCAGTTAAGAGTGTGTAAGCACCACTGTAGGGAATCATCACACATACAGACAGCACGCTCGGCAATTATGGGAAATATGTTCAGGGATTACAGGACTCTCTCTCTCTCTCTCTCTCTCTCTCATTACTACAACGGCGGACGTCAGATGATGCGAGGTTTTTCCCGTATAACCTCACGTTGATGGTGTGTCACATCTAAGGAGAATGATCCGGTGCTGAAAAACAAAGCTTCAGGATTCATTCATGCGTTTATTCAGTAAAAAGACGAGCGGAAACACATTCCCTTATAATGTCCCTCCTCCCTCGCTCTTTCTCTTCCTCCGTCCATTCAGCAGAAACGAGTACACATAGATGAGAAAGAGAGAGAGAGAGAGAGAGAGAGAGAGAGAGATGTGTGTGCTTTAACATTAATAAAGCTTTCCACACACTCACACGTCTATTTTAATAACTTGTCAACAACAACAGTTTAAACGTAAATGTAAATGTTCACACATCTCCAGCCGGAACTGACTTCCCATGTGTCGTTCAGCAGCTGAGCCAAGATAAAGACTCTCTCACGTGAGTGTGTGTAAGTGTGTGTTTTATTAGCTCTACTGTACGAAGGTGTGTGAGCTGCTCTCCTACTTCATCAGTCTCAGCCTGGATAAATAAATATAGCTATCCTGATGCTCTGAATTCATCCGGTCGGCTCCGAGTACGCTGCTGATGCAGGGTCGAACCCAGGCTAAGGCCTCGCTAAAGCCACTACTCCTGCAACTGGCTGACCCAGCTAGCTCTGTGTTTAAATAGCTCACGACTCTTCCAAGATCTTCTAACTGAGAAGAAAAAAAAAAAACGATTGGTGGTGTTTCAGGGGGAAATATGTTAATTACGGAATGTATAAGATAAAACAATATATTAAAAGTATGTATAAAATAAAATTATATATCGAATATATACAAACATTGGAATTGCTGAGTACATTGTTTAAATCCAGTAGTCCTCATCAAAAGCCAAAGACAAAACTCTCACTTAAAACTCTAATCCAAACTCAGACATCGCTCTAATCCAAACCCCAAACTAACTCTGATCTAAAACCACGAACTAACTCTGATCTAAAACCACAAACTAACTCTGATCCAAACCCCCAAACTAACTCTGATCCAAACCCCCAAACTAACTCTGATCCAAACCCCCAAACTAACTCTGATCTAAAACCACAAACTAACTCTGATCTAAAACCACAAACTAACTCTGATCTAAAACCACAAACTAACTCTGATCCAAACCACCAAACTAACTCTGATCCAAACCCCCAAACTAACTCTGATCTAAAATCCCAAACTAACTCGGATCTAAACCTCAAATTAACTCTGATCTAAAACCCCAACTTAACTCTGATCTAAAACCCCCAAACAAGATCTGATCTAAAACCCCAAGCGAACTCTGATCCAAACCCCAAACAAACTCTGATCCAAACCCCAAAGTCTAATTCAAACCCAAAACTAACTCTGATCCAAACCACAAACATTTTATGAAATTATTACAATACTCATCCCAACTCCATACGCAAATAAAAGTCTTATCTAATCTCAGACAATACTCTACTCCAAAACCCAAAGAGACAGCTGATGACCTGAATGTACTGAATGACCAGCTTATTACATCTATGGAGTTTTTCTTTCTTGATGGCACAGCCATATTCCAGGATTCAGATTGTGAAAGAGTAGTTCTGGGAGCACAAGGAATCATTTTCACATTTGAACTGGACACCACATTGCGCACCATAATCAAATCTACAGATGGTCAGATTAAATGTTAGTGTGTGCACCTTTTTTTTGGCCAGGCAGTGTAGTTCTTTTAAATAACAACAAGTTTAATTATCTGACATGAATCACGAGTGAACACCTAAAGCTGTCTCTGCACCATGTGTTAATTGCATAAAGGACATACTGGCATATTTTGAAGCACCATGAGAACAGGAAGGAAAGTTGGAATGACCTATGCAGTTAATAACAGGGGGTTTTGTTTTAAGTGCTTGGTGAATTGGGGCAGTCTCGAGAACCTGGTGCTATCAGATTTAAAGACGTGCAGAGGGTTTTGCAAATCCTGGCAATGCCACGTTTTTACAATGAGAGTAGAAATAACGGCTTCCAGGCTGCAGCTGCCCCTCTCAGGACTTTCCTTTAATTATTTAGACCTGAAGCGAGCTACGTCAGCCCCAAGCCATTCTTTATAATCGGGCAGGGCGATGAGATCTCAGGAGCTTGTTTTTCATCACTAAATGTAGTTTCCTGACAGACAATGTGGAGAAGAGCAGCTCAGCAGGGGAATCCCAACAGGTTAATAAAGCTGGAAGAGAATCCACAGTCTGAACCACCATATCTACTCTGAGGCAATATTCTAAGCATGAAAAAGATTAAACACACACACACTTTGGCAAAGGCAGTGGGTGTAAAACCTTCAGCAGCTGTCAATTGTGGACGTTCACCCAGAGCAACATCAATCCAAACTTAGTTTTGACTCCACGCTTTAATCTTCGTGTTCAAAAGGCATGAGGGAACAAACTTTGCTTTGATAGATGACTTTGTCAGCATGCTGATGTCCTAAATGATTAGCGTTGTATGAGACACGTTCCACTTCCTGTCTAAATCCCATCTGCTGAGCAAAAACAAAAAATCAATACCTACACCACTTTCACATTAATGGAGTGGGGTGTGCTTACCAGGCTGTTCACATACACATAGCATTTTTTTTTCTCATTATCATGACTCCTATCCATTTATTTCTTTGGAACTGGAATAGACTCATCTTTAAGCACAAGTAGAAGAAATCCAGAAATTCAAAAGCGGGATGGTTATGGGGGACTGTCCCAGAGACAAACAGCTAGGGATCTTAAAATCCCACTCAACCTGGTCCTGGTTCATGATGTTCGATGATCTAAGAAAACCATTCTCTTAATCCTGGACAAACTTAGTTGTTGCTGGTTAATCTGCTTAGGTACCCAACCTGGGGTCCATGCCCATCTCTTATGTAGGCGTCAAATATCCCAGTGGCACCCTTCGGGTGTCGGAATTAGATTTGCACACCTTAAATAAGATCATGAATACACAAATATTACAATTAAAGGTCTGCATGTTAGCACTGTCGCCTTGCACCTCCTCAGGGTCTCTTTGCATGGAGTTTGCATGTCCTGCCCGTGCTTGGTGGGTTTCCTCCAGGTATTCCAGTTTCCTCTCATAGTCAAAAAACATGAAGATTAGCTGGCGTTTCTTTTTATTTAATTGCCTGGGGTGTGTAAATGTGTGAATGGTGACAGGAGGTCCTACCATAGTTGTATGGGAATGGGAATTCCCATACAACTATGGGAATAAATACAATATGGGAATAAATACAATTGTCACCATTGGCCTCCATGGTCCCAATTGGACTACAGACGTTCCTAGATGGATGGAAAAGTCTGTATGTACCCCAACCCCAACCAAAAGTCTAAACATATAACACCCCCTTTTGTCTATCCTAGTTGCCATAAGTCTTTATGGCATAGGTTCAACAAGGTGCTGAAAACCATGCTCAAATGGTAGCAAAGGGCCCAAAGGAATATCCCTAGAAAATATCCCCCCCACACCATTACACCACCACAACCACCAGCCTGAAACATTGATACAAGGGAGGATGGATCCCTGCTTTCATGTTGTTTACACCAATGTCACGGCAGAAATCAAAACTCATGAGACCAGGCAACGTTCTTCCCATATGAATTGTAGCCTTAGTTTCCTGTTCTTAGCTGACAGGAGCAGCACCCGATGTGGTCTTCTGCTGCTGTATCCCATCTGCTTCAAGGCTTGATGTGTTTTATGGTCAGAGATGGTCTTCAGCATGTGTCGGGTGTAACAAGATGTTAATTCAGTTACTGTTGCCTTTCCATTAGCTCGAACCAGTCTGGCCATCTCCTCTAACCTCTGGCATCAACGAGGCATTTTCACCCAGGATACTGCCCTCACCCAGGATACTGCCATCACTAGATATTTTTTCTTTTTCATACCATTCTCTATCAAATCCTATTATATAAGCAGTTTTGGAAATAATCAGACCACCAACAACCAAAGTCACTTTCTTCCCCATTCTGATGCTCGGGTTGAACTTCAGTAGATTGTCTTGACCATGTCTACATGCCTAAATGCACAAGCAGTTATACCAGCAGGTATATCCTCACAAAAAAAGATGTGCAAAGGATGAAAAGTGAGAAAATACAAGTAATCGATGAAGAAGGAGAAAAATATAGCGAGAAAGTGTGAAAGAGAACGAGAGAGAGAGGGACCAGATGAGAGGCTAAGTGTCGCCCTGAATCCTGTGGAGAGACAGAATGGCAGTGAGACTGCCAGGGAGAGAAAAAATCATGGGAGTACACTGAGAAGTTGATGTAAAAAAAATCGCAAAAAGAGCAAGGGAGAAAGACAAAGAAAAAGAAAGAGAAAGAAAGCGGACGTGAGACAGGCTGGCGCAGAGGTTCCAGCTAAGTGCAGAGTTGCCTCCTGCGGAGAAACGAAGAGTGAAAGCAGGAAAGAAAGGAGACGAAGTGAGGAAAAATAAAAGAGAGAGCGAGAGAAAGAAAAAGAGAGAGAGAACAGTGCCAGTTCAGTCTCATTTCAACCGAGAGTGGCTCAGCATGACAATTAGAGAAGATGACATTAAGATTCTAAAAGAAGACCCCGAGAGAACAACCTTAAAGGAGCTGAACAGTTTATTCCACATTAAAGCCACGATCAATCAAAGAATCAGCGTGTGCTTATAGAACACAAACTAATGACTTGCCCTTATCCAGGACAGGGTGGTGTAGGGTAAAGCAGAGTCTACACACCACATACCTCCCTACACATACACACACCTCGATTATTTACTGAAATAAATTGCACTTTAAGCACCTGTCAATCATTCTGCATGGACAAACTGCTCGGGATTAAATACTGTAGATCTATTCTCGGTGGTGAATGAAAAAAGCATAATAACGGGAGATGGTGGAAAAAATCATGGATGGTTGGATGGCAAATCAAGAGTTCAGAATACACAATGGTTAACATAAATGGATGGGATAATAAATAGATGATGACACGAAGTTTGGAACACAGACACACTTTAAATTAGAAGCTTAGCACAAATAGACAGATGGATGGAGGCTTGAGGTTGACCAGTAATTTCAAATACATATTTCCGCTAGATATACATCGATCTGCCTTAACATTGTCACCACACTGATTATCAATTATATACCAGTAAACTGGTGACAGGAGCATGGGTACCCAATTTTACCCATTTATGCCTGTGGGGACCAAAGGCCAGTCAGTGCCAGTCTGTTCCAATCACACAGAAAAGCTAATGTATCACAAATTGCTGAAAAAAGGTAATGCTGGCCAAGATAGATAGATATCAGAACGACCAGCGCACCACAGCTCGCTGTGGTGGGGTTTAGTAGGAAAGAGTTCACGGTTGTTAATCCTTTGACATCTTCTGTAAATATATGATGCCCAAGTTTACATATAAGCATATTGGTTTGCTAGTCGGAAGGCTGGATGGGTGGATGAATGGCTACATGGACGGATGGGTCTTGTGCTCTGGTGATGTGTGCATTCAAGATTACTGGTCAGCTTACCACAGTCAGATGGGAGAACTGTCCCACTCTATTACTGGCTCGATGACCACATCAAGCTCGGTTTAGTGCTACGTCTATCAGAGGAGGCGTCCTCTTTCACCCTGCATTACACTTCAAATGGCCACTGAGAGATCATTAGTTCAGTGCCTGCAACTCACTTCACACAGAGTTACACAACAATCACAGAACTGTCCAGAAGAAGAAAAAAAGAGCCAGCAGCCTTTGATATGCCTAAAGTTTTTGACTTATTTATAAAAGCAAAACCATCTCAGAAAATCTCTATTGACTGAAATGCTCTCTTACAGCAAGAATGCCAACTGCTTTCTCTAACCCCTTTTTCTTAAATCATCTATTTCATCCTCTTTCAATACCAAACTTAAGGTATGTTTTATTCTTTCATTCTACATTATCATCCCTTCTTCCTGAACTTGTGTACCATCAAATAATTTAAGCTGTAATTTAATCACTAATCATGTCGCTCAGATGAGAGGCTAACGAGTAAGACTCTAAACTGTCAGACCACAGTTTCCACTCCCGATAGGACCACAACCAATTCGACCACAGTTCCCAATCCCTATGAGACGGTAACCAGTTGGACCACAGTTTCCACTCCCGATAATACCATAACAAGTCAGGACACAGTTTCCGCTCACAATAAGACCATAACCAGTTAGCCTATAGTTTTCCCACTCCTGATAAGACTGTAACCAGATGGACCATAGCTTCCTTTCCTAATAAGACTGTAACCAGTTGGACCACAGCTTCCTCTCCTGATAAGACTGTAACCAGTTGGACCACAGCTTCCTCTCCTGATAAGACTGTAACCAGTTGGACCACAGCTTCCTCTCCCAATAAGACCGCAACCAGTTGGACCAAAATTCCAATTCTCAATAAGACCATAACCGGTCAGACTATAGTTCCATCTCCAGATTAGACTGTAACCAGTCAGGACCCAGTTCCTACTCTCGATAAGACTGTAGCCAGTCAAATTTTATCGCTTGTTTTGACAGTTGTGGTCAGAAGTTTACAAACACTCAACATGAACATGAATTATACATGGCAATATTGGGTTTTCTGTAACTGGGGCAGAATAATTGCACAACACAACATAACACATATATCTTTATTAAAAATAAAACCCCAAGAATTAACTGTCTTTATTTGAAAGATATTTTTGATCTTAAAATCAACACATGGTTGAAATTATCCAAACACCTCATATTAAGCTGAATATCCTTTACAATTTCACATTGAGCAGATGCTTCTGCTCACCATCTCCAGGCTTCTGGAGGAATTCTGGTTGGATATATGACTACTCATCATGCCAGAATTAATGGTGTTCAAAAAAAATTTGTTGGCTTATTGTCACACAACAAAAACAAGACAACAAGGGGCACTGCAACCATTTGCACACGGTTGCTAAACTAAAACACAAAACAGGAAAAGTAAAATACAGTTTGGGCCATAAGAACATTCAGCTGAAGATAAAAAGTGCAGCTTTGTGTGTGTGTGTGTGTGTGTGTGTGTGTGTGTGTGTGTGTGTGTGTGTGTGTGTGTGTGTGTGTGTGCACACGAGTGTTTTTCACTTTGATAAAGGTCTTCTCTCCACAGACATTTGGAAAGTGTGTGTGTGTGTGTGTGTGTGTGTGCATGTGACTCAGTCCTGTTCTGTGGCAGAAGGTTGAGAAACCTAGAATACACACAAGTGCGTTCACACACACACACACGCACACACACGCACAAAGAGAATGGCAGAAGGGCAGAATAAACTTGACACACATCCACACTTGAGAAGGTGAAAAGAAATAAACAGGCTGACTCACACGACACACACATAAACACACACATACACACAAGGAACAGTGTGCCTCGGGCTGTGCGTGTGTGTATGTGTGCTTGTGCATCATCCCATTACCTGTTGTTCTGCTGACTACAACACACACACACACACACACACACACACACAAGTATGTGCCTAAAGCTATTCTGGATGATCACATTGTCATTTCTGGGTGAAATTCCTTGCTAGCCAGTTGATAGTTGATATAAACACACACACACACACACACACACAAACACACACAAACACACACAAACACACATACACACAGCATTTAAATAATAAAAATGATCATAGGTGGGATGTGTTTGCTGTTGAGGTCTGAGGCAGGACTGTATAAACATCTATTATATATATATATATATATATATGTGCATGTGTGTGTGTGTGTGTGTGTGTGTGTGTGTGTGTGTGTGTGTGTGTGTGTGGGGAGGTAAATTGAGGGAGTGAATCAGAGAGGGCTGACACGCCGTCACTGATTCCCTCTTTGATGATTTAAACATGGAAAGGTTTCAGTGATGGCTGCTGGGCATGGAGAGACCGCACGCACGGCATCATGGGAAGTTGGCGAGAGAGAGAGTGGAGGACGGGGGGACGGGAAACAAAAGAGATGCCAAAAGATTAAACAAACAGTGTGTAATATAAAGTGCCTCTGTGTCTTTCACACTGTGAATACACTAACTGCTCGTGTAACAGCAGCCTTGACTGGAGCGCAGTTGCACAATCACGGGTTTATATTAATGCACTCGTTAGCGTTTCTATAGGAACAATGTAACATAAATGGAAGGAGTCTCCAGTGTCAGCGTGTTCCGACATCTTTAGGACAGGAGTTTACGTTACGTCAGGTTTTTTATAGCTTTTAAGAGAGACTGATGAGGGGACGTAGGTTTACAGCTGCTGTAACGCAAACAAGATCAGGAACTTATTCTTTTTTTTTTCTTTAGTTTTTTCTTTTATTCGTTCTTTCTGCTCATTCATTTGATTCCTTCTTTAATATTTTCTTTTCTCTTATTCATTTATTTGTTTTCCCTTTTGTTCTTTCTCTTTTGTTCATTCTTCATTCTGTTGTTTCCGTATTTCCCTCTAACCTGTATTTTTCTATGTATTTTCATTGACCTGTATTTTTATTTTCCTTTATTTATTCGTTTGTTGTTTCACTATTTCCCTTATGTTTTCTCCTTATTTCTTTCCTTTACTTTTGTTTATTCTTTTTATTACTTTTTGAATCTTTTTCTTTAGTTTTTTTCTCTTGTTTTGTTTTCTAATTTGTTCTTTTTGAGCCTTTTGGTAATTTTTTGTCTTACCTTGCTTCTATTTTGTGCCTGCTTTCACTCTTTCTTTTTCAGTTATTCTTGCCTTATTTGTTTCAATAGTTATCCTTCTTTTCTTTTCACTTTCTTTCTGTCACATTTTTCTTTCAGTCTTTTTTTGTCCTTTTGTCATTTCTTCTTCCTTCTTTCTTTTTCATTTGTTTCCATTTTCCCTTTGTTTTCTCTTTGTTCTTTCTTTTTTTGTTCTTTCATTCCTTCTTTTCTTTTGTCCTTTCATTCATTTTATTGTTTTTTTATTAATTGTTGTTATTATTAATGTTGTTCTCTTTTGTTCATTCTTTCTTTCATTTATTTTTTCTCTGTTGTGGTTGGTCTCTTAAAACTTCATCTTAATTTTTTTTCTTTTTCAATTATTCTTTCCTTTGTTTCACTACTTCACCTTTATTTGTTTGCATGTCTTTGTTCTTTTTTGGTCTTTCATTTTGTTCTCTTACTATTTTTTGTGTAAAAAAAAAAAACTAACTAAATCCTTTTGTTATTTCTCTTTCCTTCATTGTTTCTTTTGTTCTTTTACTATTTCTCCTTTGTTATTTTCTATAAGAGAATAATGCAGCGTGCTGCCTCTGAAATGAAGTTTCATTCGCTTGTAAGACTTCATGGCTTAAACACCATGGCTTCCAGGCGACGCATTCTTTTACCGCCGCAGGTGGCTGGTCATGGTCATCGTGGTGGTCTACGCCAGCTGTACAGATTCGGAGACTGTTAAAATTAGACAACTCTTCTCACTATCTTCATGGAGATGTTTTGGACTTTCCGCTGAAGGCATAGAAGATCTAACTGAAGGTCACAATTGGTGGAATCTCTTTTCTCTGAATTGGAGAAGTGTGTGCCCATAAAGACACACTGACCACTCTGAAAGCTCTGCCAGGAGATGAACGGGGAATTCACTCACGGTCACCACACTGAAGGAAACGCACAAAGCCTGTGTGAAGATTGCCTCCGAGATGGACGCCGTGCCCACTTGGCAACAGGACCCGAGATGAGCAAGACGCTGGCAGCCTTTAATCGCACAACTTTATTTCTTTTGAAAGAGGCGCAGTAAGTTCATGCAGAACAGCCATCTGTCCACGACGCACGGCTGCCAAAATCCTCAGAGCTCTCCGGAGCCAAAAATAAATATGCTGAAATAAATATCCGATTCGATGGGAATTTAGGAAGAAAAAAAAAACAAAAACAGAGAACCGGGGATGGTGGCATGATCAAAACATGATGGAATTTTGCAAAGAAAGGGGTGGGCTGAAAGCTCTCGGTGTAAAGAGATGGAAAAAGTTGAGGGGAACAGCTATGGAACTGAGGCCTTGACACGTATTTGATTTTACTGCGTGTGTACGCATCATTGAGAAGAAGCAGTGGTAACTTAAACAACAACCTGTTACAACCAAGATGAGCAGAAAAGCAACTCACAATAAAAATACACAACAAGTTAAAGTTGGGAGAGAATGTAAAATAATGGAAAATTAATATTGCAAATTTTTCTCCTAGTCTTCCAGTTATGAAGTCAGCAGTTTGGAGGAAAGTCCATATACTTTTTTAACGTATACTATAAGTTCAAAAGTATGTGCACACACGACCATCACACCAATATGTGGTTCTAAAAACTGTTGCAAACAATTTTACAGAATGTATATGTATTGTGTAACATGCCATTTTCATTTACTTGAGCTAAGAGGTCCAAACTTGTTCCAACATGATGATGCACAAAGCGAGCTTCATGAAGACATAGTGTGTTCTGGCTGGACTGGAAGAACTCGAGTGTTGTGCACAGATCCCTGATTGAACTCAACCACACTGAACCATCACCTTTGGGATGAACTGGAGCCCCCTCGACATCCTTTCTTTGACTGTTCTAGATGAATGAATACAACTCCCCATAGCCGCGCCCCAACATCTTGTGAAAAGCCTTTTTACATGTTTGGAAATAGATGATCAATATGGACATATAGGGGTGCACATGCTTTTGTTGCATAGTAAGTGAATCATTTTCCCCATTGTTCTTCTCTAATTATGCTTGCATGGTGCAGCAAAGACAAGGAAGAAGGTGGAGAAAGGATTAAATGGGTCAGAACATCAAGAATCTGGTTCATCCATCTGTTCTGAAGACACACAACTGTGCTGCGTCAAGAGATCATAATCAACTCACCACTTCAATGCTTGATATGAATCTTTTTTCATAAAAAGCAGACTTGGAAGAGCAGAGTTCTAGAATTAATCAATATTTTAGAATCCCTCTGAATTTCCAGAATTATATGTACTCTAGAGTTCTAACGCATCTTTACTGGAACCTTCTTGTCAAAAGAACAGCATTCTAGAACTCATCTACGATTCTCAGAATTCTTTAAAATCTAAAAGGGGTGTTCTAAAACATTAAGCTCCAAACATTGGAGTTCTAGAAACACATCTACTGTTCTCAGAATTATTTAAAATGTACTTCACTACAGTTCTAATGCACCCTGGTATACCAGGATCCTTCTTGGAAAACATCACAAGTCTTAGGATAATTGTGTTCCAGAATGAAACATTGTTTGAGAACATGTCTATGACTCTTAGAATTGTTTGAATTGTGTTCCATTACATCTCCACTGCGAAATCTATGATTTCCAGAACCCTTCGAACTAGAGTATGCTAGAGTTCCACAGAAACTTTAATTGGGAATCTTCTGCAATTTTGCAGTATTTTACTTGCTCATCTCGGGTCTGTTCATGCAGAACAGTAGTGCTTTTACATCGTACACCCGACAGGAGCTTTTGGATATTGGTTTGTACATTTCCGACAGTTTTATCAGTAATCTTCGACTCGTCCCTGAGATCGCCAGAACATCCGAGGCTGCGCATCCTACCCGGCCGGGCGGAAGTGCTCGAGGGGGCAGCGTCGAGACCGTAAACAAAGACGGGGGAAGCGCTGAGAACTAAGAGCTAAGCTAAAGCTAACACCACATTGGCTCTCTTTACCCAGCATTTTCCTCGCCAATGTACGGTCACTGATGAACAAAATGGACGAGATTCAACTCCGCATTAACCACAGTAAGAGACTCTGGAACTGCAATGTCATGATTTTCACTGAAACATGGCTAAACAGCGATATATCGGA
>JAOVVB010000010.1:19717366-19727714 GCA_028570985.1 Heterobranchus longifilis | reverse complement strand
TATATATATATATATATATATAATGTACATTTGTAGTGCAATACATGTCTATTTGTAAATTCCTGTTTATAGAAATAAGCAACCTGTACATTATGTTCATATCTATCTGTAAATTCCTGACTACAGTTAATAGCAACTTGTACATACTGTATTGTTCATCTATTGTAAATTTCTGATTATAGCTACTAGTAATCTGTATATTATGCTCACAGTATATAGATCTGTAAATATTACCCATAGCTTCTCCCTGCACATATCCCTTTTAAGTGCACTTACAACTTATACCTTTATCCTGCACTTTCTGCTTATTGCATTCCTGGTTAGACCTAAATTGCATTTCACTGCCTTGTACTTGTACATGTGTAATGACAATAAAGTTGAATCTAATCTAATCTAAAAAAATTCCTGAGTCCCACACACCAACCTTTCTAGAATCTTCTCACTACAGAACAGTTGTAGCATGATGTCTAGGCTTTCTCAGAACTCTCATTCCTGTTCAATTTGGTCTCACTACACATTAACAGGAAGAAAGCTTTTCGAAGAAAATGAGGTTTTTGAAAAGAGGCCCTACTGACGCACCGATCTTCTTGGAGCGCTCTTCTCCTCTGTTGTGGATGCTGATGGGAGAGTAGATGAAGGGGCTGGCGGAGCTGACATTCGGCCCGAGCAGACCCTTCACTTTATGTGGACGAAGACTCGCCGGCAGATTCAGAAGAGACACAGACCTGAAGGGACAGGAAAGAGGAAGGCTAAGGGTGCTGGAAAGAACACAGCAATCACACTCGGGCTAGAGAATATCCGCGATTCAACCAAACCCTAATAACGTTGGAACCGAAAAAATACATTTTATATCAATTCACATTTTAGAACTAATAAACACACACTTAACCAGTTATCTTTCCATTTCTTTAGCAGGTGAAGAGAAAAGGAATATATTTTAAACATAAAGTTTGTTAATGTATTTACTGTATCCATGTTCCAGCAGTTCTGGTAATGCTGGAATATAAAATAGAGTCAGTATCAGTTATCTGCATGTTTCCTCTACAAAATATGACTAAGATACTCCTATTTTGAAAAAACGACAGCGTTTTAGTGACTGACAAACAACCCAGCACAGACCTTGCCTGGAGCAGGGTGGCAAGCATGCCAAGACTTTTCTTGAATCATTTGTAAAAGAAGAGAAGCTCAAAACTTTTGACCTTTGCAGTTTACGCTTTGAAAATATAAAAGAAACAAAGCATTTCAAATACAGAAAAAGAACTCGTTTATTTTATTTTATTTTTTTCGTTACAGAAACGTTAAAGGTCCAAAATTCTACCATTTTTTATAATAAAAAAAAAAAGTCAAAAAACCTCCAGTGCATCTGAGATCTTTGAACAACCTTCGAAAACATGCATTCAGCAGAAGCCTAACAAGTACTTTTCGAAGAAAAAGATTGACGTTTACTTTCATTTACCCACAGTGTAGATGTTTTTTTTAGCTTCCCCACAGCACAGGAGACCAACATGGCCTCGGGCGCTACCACTCAGCATGGAGGGGAAGTTTCTAACAGTGAAGTGGAAGTGCTTCCCAGTTAGGAAGGATGCCGAGAGAATCACTAGCTAACAGAATGGACAGTTATGTCTGACTAAGAATAAAGAAGACACTTTTGGAGACAGTTTTGGAGGTCTTTTACTGACAACTAAGTAGGAAGATGCAAACCTCAGTTTTAGAGTCAAATTTACGTGCAAGAAAAAATATGTGAACCTGTTGGAATTAACAGGTTTTCTGCATTCGCATCTATCATTACAACAACAGACAAACACTATGTGCTTAAGCTGATAACACAAAAAAAAAATTATTTCTTAATGTCATTAAACATTCACAATGCTGGAGGAAAAAGTAAGCAAACCCATAGATTCATTACTTCCACAGATGCTAATTGGAGTCAGTAGTTTTCACACCTGGAATCCAATTAATGAAATGAGTTTGGAGGAGTGGTTTAGAGCTACTTCGATTGATAAAAGATACTAAAATATTCTGAGCTTTTTGTTTAAAAGTAGCATCTGCTGATGTGGGCCATGCCTCAGAAAAAGGAGATCTCTGAAGACTTGTTGATCTGCATAAGGCTGGGAAGGAGGGGCAACGTAATCCCAAAGTGGCATCCATCAATCAAAAGTTAGACAAACTCTCTATAAATGGAGGCAGTTTAGTATTGCAGCTTCACTTCCTAGAAGTGACTGCCCAGCCAAGATGACTCAAAAATGCAGAATCCTAGATGAGGTAAAGAAGAACCCAGGAGTAACAGCTAAAGGCTTAACGATATCACTGGAACTGGCAAACATCTCCGTTCACAAGTCTACCATACGGAAGTCATTGAACAGGCAGGGAGTTCATGGCAGAACACCACAGAGGAAGCCGCTGCTCTACAAAATAATAATAATAATAATAATAATTGCTGCACGCCTGAAGTTTGCCAAGGAGCACCTTGGCAATCCTCAATGCTACTGGGAAAATGTTTTGTGGACTGATAAAACAAAAGTAGAACGGTTTGGCACAAAAAATGGCACATCTTACCAATGTCAAAACATTATCCCAACAGTGAAGTATGGTGGAGGGAGCGCCATGATTTGGACTCGCTTCTCTGCCTCAGGGTCTGGACCACTTGCCATCATTGAGGGGAGTTCTTAAAATATCGTACAAGATAATATCAGGTTTGCTGTCTGCCAGCTAAAGCTTAGGAGAAGTTGAGTGTGGCAGCAGGACAATTAACCTAAGCATTGAAGTAACTTTTTGAAGAGACCAGGTCAGAGTCCAGACCTTAACCCTATAGAGACGTTGTAGAATGACATCAAGAGAGCCGTTCAGACCAATATACTACTATACTACTATAATGAGTCAGAGCTGAAGCAGTTCTATAAAGGGCAATGGTCCAAAATTCCTCCTGAACATTGTGCAGATCTGATCCAGAGCTCCTGAAAGCACTTGCTTGAAATCCTTGCTGCCAAAGTAGGTTCAACCAGCTAATAACTTCAAGGGTTCATTTACTTTTCCCTCCAGCACTGTGAATGTTTAATGGGTGTCTTTAATAAAGACACAATAAATTATAATTGTTTGTGTGTTATCAGTTTATGCACATTGTATCTGTCTATAGTTGCGACTTAGATGAAGATCAGCTTACATATTATGGCAAATTAATGCAGACAACTAAACCCCCAAGGGGTTCACATACTCTTTTTTTGCCATTGTAGATTAATGAGAGGCTTTCAGTGACTCTTACTGTTTGAAAAGCTCCAGTATGTATGGTAATGTATGAAGACAGATTTTTGTTCTTGATGTAACGTCACATTAATAAAACCCTTCCTTCTTCCAATGGCTGGTTAGGGAGGAACTGTGAAAAGTGCAGAGGAAAAAACGAAAAAGCGAAAAAAACAGACCAACAAACCGTGTTAGCTAATGAGCAGAGTTGAAGGTTAACTGTGTAAATTTACTTTGTTGCTGTACTTAAGTAAATATTTCATGTATCTGAACTTTAATTAAAAAGTTTTATAAGCCGATACTTTTTACTTTTGACTCCATTACATAGTACAGCAAAAACTGGTGCTTTTACCCCTATGACATTTCTGCATGGTGATGCGTTACATACAGTACTGTTACAGGCATGTGTAGTGTTTGAAGTGGTAATATTGCCATTTGCTGGCTACAGTTATCCAATACAAGATCAGTATTTCTGATACTTAATAAATTTGAAGGCAAGTACTTTTGTACTTTTACTTAAGTATAAATGTAAATGTAGAACTTCTACTTTTACTTGAGTGATATTTTTTACCTAGGATTTCTCGACTATTACTCAAGTATTTATGAATTTTGCCCACCACTGCTAATTAGATACTACATTACAGCAAGCCACACCTCTGAGGCCGGGGCATGTATTGTATGGAGGTTTGCCCAGATATACATGTTGAAAATAACAACTTTCCCTAAGTATGTACGATCATATTTCAAAAAGTATGCTAGATAGAAACCTACACAGCATCCTCGAATGAAACCATATTTCCTCCAAAGTAAAGCACTCGTGAAGTGAAAATCTCCGTCAGGTAATAAATCCAATAATCTAACCTAAACATCTTCAACAGGTGAGCTGCGAGAGGGAATTCTGGATTGACTGAGAGCACTGCATCACTGTGTCACTTCAAAATGAACTCTTTAATCTTACAAGCCCGAACGTGGCAGAACGCTAATGCCAAATCGAGCCGAGGCCGTTAACGGTGACATTTATTCTTCTAACAAGACAATGATTTCTTAAACAGCAGGCGAGGGAAGCAATCGTTCATTAAAAGTAATCGTGCACGCAGGGTCTTAGTCAAACTGCCATGTAAAAACTGTTCATCCGTTTTAGGGGGAAGAGGAAAAGAGACAGAGACAGAGCGGCAAGTAGGACAAGAGGAAGAAGACATGGTGTGTGACACAAACGCTGTTGGCGAGGAATGTTCGAATAACTTCTCCGACGACAAATTGAGGAAAAATTCAGCAGAGATTATAGCATACTGAAAAATTAATAGTAAAAAAAAATTTGTTTTTTTTTACATACTAAATTGTTATTCACTTTGTTGGTTAAATCATTTTCGACATCTGTCCAGCAAAACACACAGTCACACTTTGGTTAGTCATGAACCGTGCCATGGGCGTGGTCTAATATTCTAATGAGGGTATTTGATTGACAACTATCTAAATGAGACTCCACCTACAATGTTACTCCATCAAACTGATCAATCTCCATGAAATAACAAATGAATTGCAGAGGTTTACAATAGCCAGACATGCTCAGTTCGAGTTTTTTTTTTTTTGGTGTAAAGGTCA
Organism: Heterobranchus longifilis; assembly: GCA_028570985.1. Classification (NCBI taxonomy): domain Eukaryota; kingdom Metazoa; phylum Chordata; class Actinopteri; order Siluriformes; family Clariidae; genus Heterobranchus; species Heterobranchus longifilis. Next base: position 19,722,875 of record JAOVVB010000010.1, on the reverse strand, counting down.
CTCAGATTCACGCTGGGTTGCTAAAAACCTTTTAACCAATTACACTCGTAAATCCTACAAATCGTAAACCTGTTGCTGCATCTTAACTGGATTGGAACTCTTTCCACTCACCTGACAATGGGCAGCTTGGTCAAGGGCACTGGGGCCAGTTTGAGTCCGTCTGGAAGCGTGATGACGTTCATTCCTCCGGGACACTTAGACGTGTAGTTCTCCAGACTCTGAGTCACCTCTTTCTTTTCTGAGGACACGAGGGCAAACACAACCAAAGACAGGGGTAAGATGGAGACAAACTGCACAAGTAATCAGTGTAATGGGCGCCGTCGTAGTGTTTTAAGAACTTGATGTTTCTAATAAGGAGAAGCGGCATGGATGGATACGATGTGCAATGTGGTCCCAAAAAATTCTTTTTGCATGTTCTCCCTGTGCTTGATGGGACTCCGGCTACACCGGCGTTTCCTCCCACAGTCCAAAGACATGCAGATTAGTTTCATTGGCATTCCCAAATTGCCCGTAGTGTACGAGAGAGTGTGATGTACATGTGATTGCATGTGCACTTGTGTGCCCTGTAATGGACTAGCACCCCAGCTTTTACAATTCCTACCTTTAATAATATTTCTTTTAAATTATATGTAACTTTTTTTTTTAGCTTTTCATCTTTCACTATAAATTAAAAACAGAGACGCTAACCTACATTTTTTGTCCCAAAAAAAAAAAAAAAAAGCTTTTCACTGCCAATCAGAGATGGCAAAAAATCATGCCAGGCAAATGAAATTTCGTATGAGTGTCTGGGGGGAATCAGTTTCCTCCCGCTCTCGAGAGGCCATCACCCATGGCGAGATATGAATTTAATGAAGCAAATTATCTGAGCTGAGGTAGATCATAAGCTCGACAGGTTTGATGGGAGATAGGACAATTGAAACCGCTTTGAACCGAGCTGAACAGAAGACCGAGAAGATGTTCTATACAGAAGATTCGAGATCCAGCGTCAAATGTGACTAAAGAAGAAAAATCAGTGAGTCAAAGAGAAGAAGAAAGGTCATGTCTCCCTCATTGAAATGGACATTGTGTGAAAGTTACTGAATTATGAGTACACCCTAGAACTCAGATCAGATTGACCCTAACCCTACACCTACCACCATATTACTTCTCCCAGACTACCACACCTACCACTACACTAAAATATTTCAACTACCACACCTACCACTACACTACAACACTACTACAGGGATTCTATCACACCTACCACTACACCACTATACACAGACTACCAGACCCACCACTATATTCCCAGACAACCACATCTACCACTACACTACTTCTCCCCACACTACCACACCTACTACTGCACTACTATTCCCATTTTTTTTTTACACCTACCCCTACATTACTATACCCCGTCTACCACACCTACCACTCCACTACTATACCCAGACTACCACACCACCATTCCCAGACTACACCTATAATCTTTTTTATAGTAAACCCAGGATACTACACCTATTACTACACTACTATACCAAGCCTAATAACCCTACCATAACCATAACTGCTACACCTGATACAGTGCTACTACACCTAAACTACTACTGTATAACAATACTACTCCTACTATACTACCATCACGAGACCACCACTAGCCCATTCAAACACAGTGTAAACTATAACCTAATACCCTCTAAAGGTTAGAAACCGAATAAAAACATACTGCTGATCAAACAGGCCGCTTTCAATATCCCAGTTAGGAGAAGCGCCGGATCTTGATATGGCTGAATCTCCTCGTCCAACACTGGGGGAGAGCTAGAGAGCCGGAGCATGGCGGACACACCATTTACACACAGCTTAAAGAAATAAGAAGAAAGAATTCTGCTGAATCGATAGCTCTCATTTCTGCATGCTTTGGCAAGGTGCAGTGACAGCGAACTGGGAACAGAACAAAAGAGGATGTGATCTAACAGGGCACACGGTATCGATTCTCATTTTTCAGAGATTAAAGATGAAAAATATATCTCATGCCAAAGCGAGTCAGCGCTGTCAGAGGCTCGGCCAGGCTGGAGGATACGAAGCCTTGAGGGGCTTTTCCATCAAATAAGATTCATTTTACAAATAAGTTTAGTGCCAGAGAGAGCAATACAAACAGCATTGTGTGTGTGTGTGTGTGTGTGAGAGAGAGAGAGAGAGAGAGAGAGAGAGAGAGAGAGTTTCTGGGCTTAATGCAGGCAGGTCCATCAGAAAACCATTCAGTTATTATATGACACTGTATCTCGGGGATAAAGCTCAGTGATTATCTCAAATCTGGGCTTGTTGTGAAATGCACTACTTAAGGTCAACAGAAAGCAGATCTCTCATAAGTAGTAAACTTGTACAACAACATGATGATTTTACAATTGTTTTATTTTTTGTGTAGATTTGTTAGCAATTCTGCAAAGCTGTTGTTAGTAATTACAGCCTTGAGACATCTGTGATTAGGAGGAATTAACTTTTTGACGCAACCCGGTGCAATTTTCCATGGCCCATTCCACTTGCCAAATTATTACAAGGGTCCCTCTGACACCACGCAATTTTCTAGGATTTAAGGTTTCAGATTGGTTAAACCATGTAAGGTCTTCTTAGGGTGAATTTTCACTCTAAGCACGGTCGCTTCACATTGAGCCCTGGTATGACTGTGGTTCGAATCCCCTGTTTGACAGCTTTGTCTTTAGTAATACTGCTCCATGCCCGAGTACACTTGCACATCTGCATTTTCCGATACAGCAGGTGGCAGTATGCACCTAGTCAGTTCGCAAACTAGCAGTTACCACAAAGAAGATGACAATCACAAGGAAATTGTCCTTTGCACTATGCAATATTGTTGATATTTTTGGAGGAAATTTTTGATCAAGAACGACCCTCTTGTCTGATGACTTTTTCAGCCGTGCAGTTCGGAGGACGAGATCAGTGAAACAACAGTCCACTTCCATGTTTAGGTCTAATTGGCTTTTTGTTTGAACCATTCGAACTATGCCCGTGAACACTGTACCATGCTCTAGAAATCCCTTTACATCGACAGTGTTCACCAGACATCCAGGTCAAGTATACTCGACTCGAGTCCCTAATGTAAAAACACCCCTTAATTGTTCTGGCTACGGGTTTGGAATTAATGTCTGCCTAAAGTTTCCATCATCTCCTTAGATCTATTTTTTGTTTGCTGAAGAGGTTATAGTTTCCTGTAATACATCCCAGGACATGTCCCTTTTCATGTCTCCTTCAATGATGCATCGTGCCCTAAGTACCACTTGAGCAGAAGCAGCTGCATATCACAATGCTCCCATCACCATGTTTCTTGGAGTTCTTGGGATCATCCGCACAACCCTGCTTTCACCTAAGACGACAAGCTGCATTAATGCCAAAAGGTTCTACAGTGAAACCTCGGATTGCGAGTAACGCGGTTTGCGAGTGTTCCGCAAGACGAGCAAAGATTTTTAATAAATTTTTATTTGGAAAACGAACAAGTCTTGGTTTACGAGTAACGAGTATCATGTATCACGCATGCGCTGCTTGTTTTGACGCCGAGCGTCACGTGATCACAACTGAACCAACAGTTTTTCTCTCTCTTGCTCTGCGGAATTGTGGCTTATCGTCTCCCCTGCTGAGTCTTAGTGCTCATCCCTTACTGGTATAATCAAAACCGTGCACACGTGTACCGTTTACTATAACACTGTGACCACGTGTGTGCGTAAAACATATTTATATTTTGCGACTGTATGCGTGTGTGTACAGCGTGATTTCTTGTTTATTTTTCCGATAGCGTTTTCGTTGTGTGCGCGTGTAAGACGAGAAGGGGGAGAGGCTCCTTACTTTAGATTCTCACACACACACACACAGCGCCTGCGCGTACAAACGGAAACACGTATCTGTTGGGATTTATTTTTACTTTTTTTTTTAAAGGTAAAGTGCAGATTAATTTGTTTTATTTTTACTTAATATTTTGTGTTAATTATTTTTATGTATTTATTTTTTTGGCTGTGGAACGAATAATGTGGGTTTCCATTATTTCTTATGGGAAAATTCAATTTGGTTTACAAGTGTTTTGAAATATGAGCCCGCTTCCGGAGCAAATTATGCTCGTAATCCGAGGTTCCACTGTATGTAAATCATTGGCACGCATATAGCAGTGTGTATGACAACTTATATAGGATTAGTGTGGGTTTTACTTTAATTCGCTGAACTCTCCCAGACCGTGTTATGAATACCAAGGTGAAGCTCATTCAGTCGAATCAGCGCATACCTCGGTAATGAGCTGAAGACAGGACTTTCGTGTCTGTGTGTGTGCTATAACGACGAGACGAGCGGGAAACACAGGTCAGGATCGTGTCAGCAGTAACACTCTTAGGTTCTGTCGCCCAGCAGGGAGTTCAAACAAAAAGACAACATGCATTCTGTTGATAGGCTCTGGAATTTACGGTGCAGGGTTTTAAGCTAAAAGTGAACCAGGTGCTACAGTAGTTCATGTCTGGTGCTAGTGCTGGTTCAGTAACGAACCTCCTAGGAGCTGCCTTTGTTAACACTGCTACTTTTCTAGTAATGTTAGCTGGAATGCTAGCGGCGAGAAGAAAAAAAAAACAATGTAAAACAAAGGAAAAAAGTTTTCCTGACATTCTTATTACTAGAAAGCATTTGAGCTGCTTCTTGCATATTGAGTTTTTTTTTTTTTTGCTTTTTTTTTTTTAAAGAGAGCGGGGACAAACTTTTAAAATTTTCTGCTTGAGTGCCGGTGCTTTGGCTGTCTGGCAGGTTCGAAATTGGACACCGGCTACGAACTACCTTCGGAACCACCTTGGTGAAAAAAAGGGGTATTAGTACGCTTGAACAGAACCAGAATTTTCAGATTCACACGCCTCTGGGGTGGGGAGGTGGTCTGGAACTGTTCCCTAGAGAACTGCAGCACACAGAAAAACATTTGTCTCTGATTACAGAGAAAACATACAGCGCATGCACAAGCATTACAAGGAAAGAATCTCACTATAAATGTACTAATAAGGGAACAGATGGAAACGAGTTAGCTACAACCAAAATCATTCTGTGACTATTATCAGGAAGAAGACATGCGATCAGTACATATGGTGTAAAAATGATAGATTGCTTCCGCATGCAAACAGCACAGCATGATTGTTAAGTGAGTCAGGATGGAGATGAATGAGATGAGCAGAAGGACGATATGCAGGTGGAGGACGTGGAGGTGAAGGTGGGTATGGAGCTGGGTGGAGCTGAAGAAAGAGAAACTGGTTGTTTTTCTGTACCTGCTGACTCACCTTAGTCCATGGGTGGGCCTTAATCTGAGGAAACTTAAACTCTGTGTAATTGGGGTTCATCTCTCGGATCTGCTCACGGGTGGGCGTGCCCAAGACCTGAGAGAGAGACAGACAGACAGAGAGAGAGAGAGAGAGAGAGAGAGACGAGACAGTGAGACAGACTGAAGCACTAGAACAGATTGTGTAAATGAACACACACACAAACACACACATGCGCACAT
>JAOVVB010000010.1:19669889-19683182 GCA_028570985.1 Heterobranchus longifilis | reverse complement strand
TCTGTATCAAGCTCATCCACATCCATCTATGGTCATGTCACCCAAAGTGTGTGTGTGTGTGTGTGTGTGTGTGAGAGAGATAGAGAAAAGTCACCACTGTACACACTCCAAGAAGCACATTAATGAAAGATTTACAGCCGGCTCGGGGCTGTAGAGCTCAGGAGGAAGAGCGCTCGCAGAGATTTCCTCTAGAAAAACTAAAAATACACTCGGGCTCTCGTGGACTCGTTCACTGGAGACAGAGACGAGTGTTAAGTGTGAATTTAAGTAAAGAGAGAGAGAGTCTGACACTCACCAGCTCAAATAGTGGCTGCATTCAGAGATGGATGACTTTATGCTGCTTTTAAGTGCACCGTTACACACCAGGTCTGCTCTTGGGGTAAATGGAGAGAAACCACATCATACACACACACACACACACACACACACACACACACACACACTGATCATCCTTAACATTATGAGCACTGACAGGTGAAGTGAATAACATGTAAGTATGTGTTGGAAGCAAAAGAAACTGGACAAGTGTAAGGATCTGAGCCCCTGTGAGAAGGGACAAAATGTGACGTCTAGACGTCTGGGTCAGAACGACTCCAAAGCTGCAGCTCTTGAGGAATGTTCCTGGACTGCAGTGGTCAGGACATACCAAAAGTGATCCAAGGGCGGAAAGCCGGAGAACTGGCGACAGGGTGATGGGACAGTCAAGGCTCACTGATGCATATGAGCTGACCTGTATCCTCCACCAAAAGCTCCTAAAATGGACATGTCAGCTTCAGAACATTAGAAGAACATTGACCATGCCTGGTCTGATGAATCATGTTTTCTTTAACACCATGTGGATAGCCATGTGTGTGTGTGTGTCGCTTATCTGGAGAAAAGATGGCACCAGGATGCACTATGGGAAGAAGGTGGAGTCAGCGTGATGTTCTGGTGTTTTGGGTCCTACCATATCTACACATGGTCCACCTCTTCATGGACATGATGTTCCCAGATGGCAGTGGCCTCTTTCCTGTCCCAGGAGGCATGAGGTGGGGTACATCCTGGACAGGGTGCTAATCCAACGCAGGGCACACACACACACACACATACACACTACAGGCAATTTGGGAAAGCCAACTAGCCTAATCTGCATGTCTTTGGACTGTGGGAGGAAACTGGAGTACCTGGAGGAAACCCACCAAGCACTGGGAGAGCATGCAAACTCCATGCACATAGAGATGGGACTCGAGCCTGGCCGGGAATCAAACCCGGATCCTGGATGTGCAAGGTGACAGTGCTAACCACTACACCACCCTGCCGCCCTCCTCCAAATTCTCCACATAGCAATCCAATCATGCATCTGTGGGATGATGTGCTGGAAGAACAAGTCTGATCTATGGAGGATATACAGTATGTATGCAAAAGTATTTGGCCAAACCTGCAATGACATTGTATCCAAATATATAGACTTCAATATGGAGTCGGCCCCCCATTTGCGGCTATAACAGCTTCCACTCTTCTTGAAAGGCCGTCCACAAGATGTTGGAGTGTTTCTGTGGGAATTCGTGCCCATTCATTCTGTAGAGCGTTTATGAGGTCAGGCACTGATGTTGGATGAGAAGGTCTGGCTCACAATCTCCATTCCAGTTCTTCCCAAAGGTGCTCGATGGGTTTGAGGTCAGGGCTCTGTGTTAGGGCCAGTCAAGTTCTTCCGCACCAAACTCATCAAACCATTTATAGTCTTTGCACGAACATGTTGGAATAGAAACGGGTCTTCCCCAAACTGTCGCCACAAATTTGGAAGCATAGCATTGTCCAAGATGCCTTGTTATGCTGAAGCATTAAGATTGTCCTTCACTGGGGATAAGAAGACTGATTGACTGAAACACCTGAATTCAATAATTAACATGTTTGGCCCAATACTCTTGTCTATATAGATGAGGGTATGGTTCCGGATGGTGTCCAGAAGTTTTTTTTTTTTCTCCGTAAGGTGTTGATACTGTTGTGAAATCGTTTTTTCAGATCTGAGAGCGCTCACTGTGTAAGCAATAGAAGAAAGCTGTTACACCTGTGTGCACCATTTAGGAAGATTTATTACCCCTCTCTTACAGCTTTTAAAAGGGTTATGGAAGAGACTGGGCTTCTTTTTTTTTTTTTTCCATGGTACTCTGCGCTGTGTTTCCATTCTGCCAACTCAAAGTGACACCAAAAGAGAAATGTCAAAAGTTTGGAATGAAAACAAAAGGAAGGACAGAATGAGGTCTGGTCATCATTTGTGTCTGAGAAGCTGAAAGCTCTAAAAGTGAATCTGGAAGGCACGGGTGCACACACACACACACACACACACACGCAGAGTGGTCCAGGACACTCACATTCTCTTTGCTTTAACTTGCTATAGTAGAGCTGATGTTTTGTGCATGTGTGTATGTGTGCGTGTGTGTGTGTGTGTGTGTGTGTAATTAGGAAAATAGCTTCGGTCAACATTTCTACATTCTCTGCATTTCTTTTGCGGCTCTCACAGACGGTTCAAACTCCCCGGCTGGCGTTCTTTACTTCCTGCTGTTTATTTGCGCCTGTCTTTTCTGTACAGGGAGTGTGATAGCGAACATAGTCGAAGGGAAACACACACACACACACTCATACTGCCGTCTGATTGTCTCCTGGTTTACATGACTCTAATAGCCATAATAATCACATTTACATTCACGTTTATTCGCTTGGCACACTCCAGTCCAGCTGTTTAAACAGCGTGTGCCAGGTACAGGACTGAATTTCCACCATCCCTCCTGAAAACAAGGGCCAGAAAAAAAAAACGAAGATAAATAAAGGAGCACTGAGACCATATCTGAATAAAATGTTCCTGCCTTTATAGAAAGTCATTTCGCATCGATTGTACGAGAACATGGAAATACAGAAAAAAGAATCATCCTGGACTACTTCCTTCGGAACAAGAACCACAGGAAATCTTGTTAGAGCTCACAGTGCGGCAGCTGGAGTTTGGTGCCAGATGTTAGATTCGATACCTTTGCTAGCTTTGCTTCGGTGATGTTTCAGATAATTTTACCTCACATCATCATTTACAGCAGCCTCGGTTATAGCAAGCGCACTGCGGCTGTATCCCAAATGCTGTTGTGTTCCGAGCGCACGGAGGCTGTGTCCCAAATGCACTTCAGCTGTGTCCCAGACAAACTCCCAATGTGCCCCAAGCACTCTTCCACTGTGTCCCAAACACACTGCCGCTGTGTCCCTAATGCATCCCTGTCCCAAACACATTCTGGCTGTGTCCCAAACACACTCCAGCTGTGTCCCAAATGCACTCTGGCTGTGTGCCTAATGCGGCTGTGTTACAAGCACACTGCGGCTGCGTCCCAAATGTGCTCTAGCTGTGTCCCAAACAAACTCCCAATTTGTCCCAAACACCTTTCAACTGTGTGCGAAAACAAACTCCCGCTGTCTCCCTATTGCATCCGTGTCCCAAACACATTCCGGCTATGTCCCAAATGCACTCTGGTTTTGTCCCTAACGCTATTACGCTATTAGTGTATTCCCTACACTATTACACCACCAACACCAGCCTGAACTGTTGGGGGATCCATGCTTTCTTGTTGTTTACACCAAATTCTGACTTTACCATCTGAATGTCGCAGCAGAAATCAAGACTCATTAGACCAGACAACGTTTCTCCAATCTTCTATTGTCCAATGTCAGTGAGCCCGTACGAATTGTAGCCTCAGTTTCCTGTTTTAAGCTAACAGGACCGACATCCGGTGTGGTCTTCCGCTGCTGTGGCCCATCTGCTTCAAGGTTCAACATGTTGTGAGATGCTCTTTAGTATACCTCGGTTTTAACGAGATGTTGTTAGAGTTACCGTTGCCTTTCTATCAGCTCGAACCAGCCTAGCCATTACCCCTCGATCTCTGGCATCAACAGGGCTTTTTTTTTTTTTTCACTTAAATCACCTTCCTTTCGCATTCTGTTGCTCGGTTTGAACTTCAGCAGATCGTCCAGACCATGTCTACATGCCTAAATGTGTTGGGCCGCTGCCACGTGATTGGCTGATTAGATATTTGTGTTAACACACAGTCGAACTTTAGCTAGCACTAGACAGAATGACTGTATGATCCAGAATAAGTAATACATTTATCATAATCATGAAGCTCCGCTTGAAGTAAATCACGGATAATGTGTGTTTACAAAAGCAAGCATGAACGCATTCTGTATTTCTGGTTTATTAATACCATGTGGGGTTTTGTTCTTGTTTTTATTTCATTATTTAACGAAAATCCTGCATTTCATTGTGCAACTTACTGTAAGATGAATGAATGAATGAATGAAACCACAAACCTTTATATAATCAAAGTAGAGATGTACATCTTATTAACATAATCCAATAATATCTTGCACATTGGGCAAATGTGTAGCTTTTTACTCCCAAAATCTTTTCTATTGCATGCATTAAAACTACTGTTGGATTTGCGCTCTTTATGCTGATTTATGAATTTGTAAAACAAATAGTAGTCAACTTTGTGTAGTGTTTAATGATTTATGTTTTTAATCTTCAGCAGGCATGTGCACTGACCTACTCTTTGTGCTTTAATTCTGTTAGTTTCTTCCTCTTTCTCTGCATGCAATGATGCTCTTGATAGAGCTATCGGGTGACTTTTTGGTGAAACAATACGCAGAGTGAAAGTCGAGAATGCACACTGCGTATGGAAAGAATAAGCAAATACTTCCAGGACATTCCAGCACTATAACAAAGACACCTGAAGAAAAACTCTCTTTACGTTTTAGAGGAAAGCTTTATTTAGTAACAGGCTCCAAGATTTCATTGACGTGAACGGTCATGTACGTAGATGTGGATGGAGATCTTCCAGGAATAAACTCCTACTCATAATTGTGTTTGTGTGTGAAATGTTCTGCTTTACTAGCCTTTAAACAGATTTACACTGTATACAGATACACTTAGAATATTTTCTGATACACAAGTCGTTTCATGTAGTGGAAACATCTCTCACCTCCACCATCAGTGAGCAGACCTGCACAGACGTGGACAAAGTATACAACTTGGTCACTTATCGTACTTTAGTGGTCAATACAACTGGTCAATACAAGTGGGAAAGTTTTACAGTCAGTTTTTTTACTTTATTTAAATAAAGAAGTGCATGCTATTAAAAAAATACCTTAGTATTAAAAGTACATTTTCTTTATGTAATTATTATAATATTTGTGTATTATCGTTGCATTATTTTATATAACACTTAAAAAACCTTTAGCCTGCTTAATACACGGTTGAGCTCAAAGAACCTGTAGAATAAAGAGTGTTTAGAATTTTACAAAATCTATAGAATTTAAACAACTGAATTGACAAAAAATACAGTCATTTTTTTAACACTCCTACCCACCACACAAAGCAGCATGGTAGTGATCTCACTGGGCAGAAGTCTTAGGCACATTCAAGTAACCGCTGTAAAACAAGCATGTCATCAAAAAAAGTTTCTCCATTCAAAACAATCCTATTAAAGCATTAAAAAATAATTAATGAAACAACCCATTGCCTTAAAATATAGTCTCAGGTACAATTTATGCAGTTTTATAAGGACATTAGCTGCTTAGTTTTACTGAACATCCTACAGAACCCAGAAGTTTTCATTTTTTTGCGCCTTTATTTCTTAGAGCAAGGTGGGATAAACACGCCCTTTAATTAAACACCAGGAGAACATGAGGAACTCCAGGAACTGACAGTAAACAGCTTATCCATGAAGCAGCAGTGCTACTACCACCATGCTTCAAATTTAAGAAGGATGTATTATCATAATCTAAACAATTGCATGAATTTTCAAAATAATGTTTGGGTGGAATTTCAAGATAAAAAAAATTAGATTAAAGAAATTATTGTAATCTGTTAATGTTCTGACTTTCAAATGGCATCTGTTTTTGAACAGTTTATGGGTTCCCTTTTGAGTCTGGTTCCTCTCAAGGTTCCTGAGTTTCTTCCTTGCATCTCATATACATACATCATTAGGGATAGAAATGTATCTATGAAAAGTACAGTATATATTTCCAGTTATCACTGTTGCCTCGAACCATCAGGGCAATCCCTCCCTCCGGTCTATGTGCATGGAGTTTGCATGTTCTCCCTGTGCTTGGTACTCCAGTTACTTCACAGTCCAAAGACATGCAATGGAGATGATTGGTGTTTTCAAATTGCCTCTAGTTGCCTGGAGGTCTTCAGCAACAACCATAGAGCAATGCTTCTCAGGTCATTCCAGCCAACCTTCGTTTAGTAGTGATGGTTTGAACGAAAGATTAATGATGTGTTTCTGTAAAGTTGCTTTGTGACAATGTCCAGTGCTATACAAATAAAATAAATTGGTTATTTACTGCTTACTTGAACATATTACTACCTGGTGGCTAAGATTCATGTGTTTGTGTGTTACAGGTTATAAGAGAGCGTGGATCAGGATGAGTGAGCAGTTTAGCTGTGAGAACTGTAAGGAGTCTCTGTACGGGAGGAAGTACATCCAGGTGGACGACGTCCCTCACTGTGTTCCCTGTTACGATCGTCTCTACGCCAACATCTGCCAGGGCTGCAAAGAGCTCATCGGACATAACTCACAGGTCAGTGAGAGAAAGAGCAAAAGTGTGTGTGTGTGTGTGTGTGTGTGTGTGTGTGTGTGTGTGTGTGTGTGTGTGTATTTGGTCCAGTACAGCCTTGTGTTGATTTAGTTCACACGTTGGAGGATTATGCCATGGCGTCATTCTATAAACACAGTGTATCTTGTGCAGAGCTTCTGACTGTTAGGAATGCACTCGAGTACAATTACACACAAGTAATGGCAATAGTTCATTCTAACAACACAATAAATGTCTGAATTAATCGAGTTAATGTTTGTTTTAAACATTATGTTTGTTTTAAAATCTTTAATATGCTCATTTTACATTAATTGCAGGAATATAAATGGCAAATTATTTTATAATTGAAGCCATAATGTTAATTCAACAATTAAAGTGATCAGTTAAAGTTGTCTTTTCAGTGAGAAATTGTGGTCTAATTGGTTACGGCGGATTAGCGGTGGGAACTGTGGTCTATATGGTAAAAGGGGAATTGAGGTGGGAAATGTGACATTTTTGGTTACAGGGACATTAGGGGTGGGAACTGTGATCTGATTAGAAACAGAGACGTAAGGGGTGGGACCTGTAGTCTGATTGGTTAGGATGGATTATTAGTGGAACTTGCAATCTGATTAGACTGAGGGGGATTAGAGTGGGACCTATGGTATGATTGGTTACAGGGACACTAGGGGTGGCACCTGTGCTCTGATTGGTTACAAAGATATTAAGGGATGGGACCTGTGGTCAGATTGGTTACAGGGACATATAGGATGGGAACTGTGGTCTGATTTGTGACAGGGACATTAGTGGTGGGAACTCTGATCTGATTGCTTTTAACGGGATAAGGGTTGGGACCTGTGGTGTGATTGGTTACAGGGGCATTTGGATGGGAACTGTGGTCTATATGGTAAGGGGGCATCTGATTGGTTACAGGGGGGTTAGGGGTGGGAACTGTGGTGTGACTGGTTACAGGGACATTAGGAGTGAGAACTGTGATCTGATTGCTTTTAGGGAGATAAGGATTGGGACCTGTGGTCTGATTGGTTCCAGGGGAATTAGGGGTGGGAACTGAATAATTACAGGAAGATTAGGGGTGGGACCTGTGCTGTGATTGGTTACAGGAGGATTAGGGGTGGGACCTATGGTGTGATTGGTTTCAGGGGAATTATCATGGGAATCGTCATCTGATTGGTTACACGGACTTTATGGGTGAGAACTGTGGTCTTATTGGTTCATTAGGGAATCACTGCGGTGTGATTTACATTACATTTTCAGCATTTGACAGATGCCCTTATCCACAGCAACTTTAGTAGCAACCATAGGTGCTGGGGTTTGAACATGGGACATTCTGATCTATAGTCCAATACCTTAACCACTAAGCTGCCCCTGGCCTACGATTGACTACAGGGACATTAGGGGATGGGACCTGTGGTCTGGTTATAGGGACATTAGGTTTAGAAGTCGTAGTTTGCAGGCTTGACCTGAGAATTGATTGCAAGAAATATTGGATGTTTAAACTACAGTATGTTCACAACTAATCACCCAAATCTTTCTCTTTGAATCCGGACCTCCTTGTTTTTAAGGGGCGCTTCCCATCCCGCTGAGATCTACTCCTATATTTCTGTTTTGATTTTACGTGGAAAGTGAGTCTTTGCTCTCAGACAGTCTAAATAAAGCATCGGGTCTTTTGGGAGATGTAGTGAAGGCATCTCACGATCACTCAAGCAGCTGTGCATACAGAGAAAAAAACAACTATAACGGAGATCTTGCTGAGGTAACACGTCTGTGTTGAAAGCTTCATGCAAACATGAAAATGTGAAACGTGATCGGTGTGTAAACAACACCGACTCCTGGGATGGATATCCATGGAAACTGTGATCCAGCTTGTCACTATCACTGCTTCACTATAGGCCAGCAAGTGTGGATACACAGCTTTGTATAAGTATTGACCCCTATTGAACTTTTCTATTTATTTGTAGCATTACAGCCCCTGAAACAGAATTATTTTCTACCAGGTGATAGTAATAATTTGGTTAGTTACAAGAGTATTTACCCCCGGGGCAATATTTGTTAGAACCACTTTTGTAAGACTTTAAAGCAATGTAAAGCTTTGCACATCTTGGTTGTGATATTTTTGCCCATAATTCTTTGTAAAATTATTCAGACTCTGTTGCTATTTGTCTTACTACAGTTTCCCAATCAGATTATGGGTTTTAACAGGGGCATTCAGGTTCAGTGTACAGTGTAACTTTGGCAGTATGTTTAGAGTCACTGTCATGCTGGAAACTTAAGCTTTGCCCAAGTTTACAGTCTTTTGGAGATCTTCAAATTTGGCCTGTATTTGTCTCCATCCAGGTTCAAACCTAACCTGGTTTCCCAGTCCTTCCCAGGATTATCACATGATGCTACCACCACCATGCTTTACTGTGAGGATGGTGTTCTCAGCGTGAGGTCCTTCAACATTCCCCTTTGATGGCTGGTTGCTTTTTTGATGCGTCCCGTCACTGTCTTTTTGCGAACGTCCTCCTCTAGAAAGAAACACATTTCTTTCTTTCCTGGCATTTAAAAAAAAAAATTAAATAATTTTTCCCCTAATTTAGTCGTAGACAATGCCTACCTGTCATTAAGCCACTCCCACGTCAAGGCTACAACTACCAACCAGGGAGGGCGAAGGCTATCAAATGTTTTCTCTGAGACATGTGACTCCAGCCAAGTGCATTTTTTAAAGTGCTTTCTCATGCACTGTAGGGAGCGGCGTGACGCTATCCGCTCTGTCCACTTGCATGAACTAACAGATGCCCATGATTGGCTAGATCGGTGCCCCCCCCATCCCTCCGCAACGAGAGATCTCAGCCAATCAGCTCTTTCTAGGCACCCCGGATGATAGGGCAGGCACGTTAACGCTGCACCACTCAGGGCCAGTAGTTAAGGGTTATTGGTCTTCATAATGCTGTTAATTGAGATACAGTACGTTCTCCAACAAGCAAAATGTTTTTCCAGGGACAGTTTCAGACAGGTCAACTCAACATTCATCTGAACTCCATTCAAACAAACTGAGCTTGTTTCAGAGTAGCAAGAATCTATAGTTATGCAATCGCAGCTTTTAATTTGTAAATCATGTGTAAATTTTCCTAATATTAAAGGGAATTTTGTGTAGATTTTAGTTGTAACATTACAAAATGGGGTTCACAGCCAAGATGAGTCATATTTCAAGAGTGTTTTTGTGTGTATGTGAATAGGAGTTGTACTACGACGACCACCACTACCATGAGGAATGTTTCCGCTGCTCCCGCTGCAATCGCTCGCTTGCAGACGAACCTTTCACCTGCCAAGACGAAGCTCTCCTGTGTAACGACTGCTACTGCAGCGAGTTCTCCTCCAAATGTGTTTCCTGCAACAAGACCTTCATGCCAGGTTTGTGATGCACAGAGATGCTGCAGGGTAAAAATCTGGATTGTTCTTTATCAGCTCAGTGTTGAGACAGACAGACGAGACATAAGGAGTTTCCCTGACTGGATCGACTTGCAGAGCTGCACTCGTCTGCCCAAAGGGGATCAATTTACCCGTAAATGACACACAAACGAGTGATGACTAGCATAACACATTAGAGAGAGAGAGACAGAGACAGAGACAGAGAGAGAGACTGGATGTTCTGTCCCTGTCGCATGTCTGCAAGCACGAGTCATGCTGCAGTATCAGTTTCAACATTTCACACCCACGCAAAAAGAAATGCATTCTTCTGACTTCTGACTAACTGTCTGAAGACGTGTGTGTGTGTGTGTGTGTGTGTGACTGTCATCTTTCTTTCTTTCTTTCTTTCTCTACTGTGTTGTTTTTTATTTATGTATCTTCTATATTACATTTATTCATTTTTCTCTTTTCATTCTTTCTTACTCTGCATCCCTGTCAGTTAGTTTATTTCTTTTTTCAGTTCTGTCAGTCTTTCTTTTTCTTTCACTTCTTTTCTTTCTTTTCAATATTTTTTCCTTTTTTTGTATTTGTTTGTTTTATTTTGTTGAAACATTCACTTCTCTTTCTATCTTTTTTATTAGCTTTCTTTCTTTGAATTTCCCACAGTTTTATTTAATTGTTTATTTTTTTCATCATTTTCCTCTCATTGTATTACACAATTGTTTGCCTTTCAATTTTTCTTTCTTTCTTATTATCTTGGCTTCACGGTCTATTCATTTTTTTCTTTTTTAATCCTTTCATTCTTTCCTTTTTATTTAATTTTCTCCTCTTCATTTCAGTATTTTTATTCTTTTTATTTGCCTTTTTTATAGTTTGTTTGTGGATTTGTTGCTTTTTGGTTTAAATGTTCACTTCTCTTTTATGGTAAGGTTTTGTCTTTCTATTGTCTTTCCATCATTCCTTGTGTTTCTTTCCTTTTATGGCTTACATTTATTTCTCTTTCCATTTTCTTCTTTTTCATTTTTCTACATTTAAAAAAAAAAATTCTATCTATCTATCTATCTATCTATCTATCTATCTATCTATCTATCTATCTATCTATCTAGTTTATTTAACAAACAGAGGTAATGATGATGATGATGATGATGATACAACCCCATGGTAAGGACCAGTCGATCAGTTGGTGGAGTATCCTGTAGCCATATATGGGCATGAGCTCAGCTCTTACATCACTTCCTGTGTGAGAGGTGATGGTCTCCAGACCGGACCGTAGTGGAGTAAATATGTGTGGAATGAGCAGGACTCATGTACTTACAGGCTGGACACACACACTCCGCACTACACCCTCTATAGGTGTGAGATTCTTTATTATCTGTTCCTCATAACTCCTGAAGCAGTCACACTCAGCTTTCTCTTTCTATCTCTTTATTTTTCTTTTGTTCCTTCCTTGTTTCTTTTTAAACCCTTCAGAAAAGCTCATGATAAAGTAAAAAGTACATACTGTATTTATTTCCTTTTTTTTTTTTTTTTTAAATAAACTCCTATAAACTGATAAACGCTTCTTTCTTCATTTCTTTCTAGCCTCCAGTAAAGGTTATTGTAATGTATAAATAATATTGCTTTTTTATATATCAAATCTTTAAAATCATAGAGTATAAGTGCTATATTTCCTTTTTTCTTTCTTCCTTCCTTCATTATTCTTTCTTCCTTTCTTTTTTGTTCTATTCTTTCATTCTCTCTTTCTTTCTGTCTTCCTTTGTTATTTTCTGCAGCCTTTGAAAAAAAAAAATCTTATGGGTTTAAATTCCTAAACTATTAGTTATAAGTTCTCAATTGTTTCTTTCTTTCTTTCTTTCTTTCTTTCTTTTTTTTCTTAGATTATTTTAAAAAGATAAAAAGTTAATAAAGATATTGTTTCTTTCTATTTCATTAATATTCAATTCCTAGAGTGATAGCCTCTTATTCTTTCTCTCTACCTATCTTTTTTCTTTCTTTCTTTGTTTCTGTTTTTCTATCTTTCATTCTTTCTTTCTTCACTATCTTTTACTTTTCTATCAGTTTAAAAAAGTTATTATAAAATGATATAGAAAATGCCATTCCTATTTTTTAAATAAAATTTTAAATCCCAAAGTATTATTAATAAAACCTCTTTTTTCTTTGCTTTCTTTCCTTCTTTCTTTCTGAAGCCATTTTATAACCATGTGAACATTATTATAATGTAAAACATTATATATTTTTTTCGATGAATATAAAATTCTAAAGTATGAGTGATAACCTCATATTTTTTCTTTCTTTCTTTCTTATTGTATATCTATATATATATTTTGAGAAAGTTTATTACATAATGTTATTACATAAATGGAAAATCTTAGAGCATTAAAAATAAATTCTTTCTTTCTTTTCTTTTTCCCCCTCATAACCACTATACACTCACACACACACACACACACACATTTTTCAGGATCGAGGAAGTTGGAGTACGGTGGCTCTACCTGGCACGAGGAGTGTTTTGTGTGCTGTGGGTGTCATCAGTCTCTGGGCTCTCAGTCTTTTATCCCCGATAAGGACAAGTATTACTGCGTGCCCTGCTACGAGAAGCGCTTCGCCCCCCGCTGCAGCCACTGCAAACAGGTCTTACACACAAACACACAGTCAAACACACACACATTCTTTAACAAGTGGCAGTTAGGTTGGTGCTCATTTCCGTGTGTGTGTTTTAGATCCTGGTGCAGGGCGGGGTGACGTACCGGGACGAGCCGTGGCACAGGGAGTGTTTCCTGTGCTCGGGCTGTAAGGTGCAGCTGGCCGGTCAGCCCTTCACCTCTCAGGGTGAAAAACCTTACTGCGTGAAGTGCTTCAGCTGCCTGTATGCACAGAAATGCACCGGGTGCGACAAGGCCATCACAGGTTTGTGTGTGTGTGTGTGTGTGGTTATGAAAGACTCTGAGCATGTGTTTGAAATTAGAAAGGTAGGGCTATAATGGACATAAGGCTGCATGGCATGTGTACCGTATGATGGTCATGAATCTCTCTCTCTCTCTCTCTCTCTCTCTCTCTCTCTCAGGTTTTGGTGATGGAAAGTATGTTTCCTTCGAGGAACGTCAGTGGCATCAGTCGTGCTTTAAGTGCTCCGAATGCTCTGTCTCTCTGGTCGGAGCTGGATTTTTCCCCAACGGCTCGAAGATCCTTTGCAAAGATTGCAACAACTGAAACAAAGATACTGTGTGTGTGCTTATGTGTTTGTGCGTATGGGTTTTTGTGTGTGTGTATAAGAAAGAAACACTGATCCAG